>JABSNV010001281.1:92500-152772 GCA_024085815.1 Flaveria linearis
GTTAGTTTCATATTTTGAATGGGTTCCACTTTACGTTGCACTTATGCCTGTTAACGCTTCATTAGGTTGTTCAATAAAGTAATCAGCTTTTGTTTTTATCTTTATGCAGTAGCACACTTCCTTTTTTTCAAAAGCAAGTAATATTTATTTGTTATATTCTTGTACGTAAGCTTTCTATCGTGTTGATCTTGGGTCTGAACCAACATCTTGCTCCAAATTTTAAGGCAAGAAAAGAGTTTGTTGAAGACGTATAGAGAAGAAAATTGATTTGAACTTACAGCAGGATTTGTGAAAATTATTAATTGTTTGTCGGACGTTGACACCACAAGATTAGTGTTGTCCTTGTTCATCGTCATTGCCGTTATAACTTGCCCTTTTTCAAGTCTCATTGTGTGAAATACCTGTTAAAATGCACGCTCGTCAAATTCAAAATCAATAATAACTTTGTAAACACCAAAATTGTACATTTTAATTTCTGGTAAAGGTTAGGTGATGTACTTTATGCTTATAGATCTAACATATAGTTACAGTTTTCATAATGATACTTAAAGTATTGATGATTTGTACAAAAAACAAAAAATGATAAGAAAGTATTTGCAAGTCAACCCAACCTGACCAACCCATACTAGAGACAACCCAATTTGACCCAATTATTTCTAACCCGATACCCGAAACTCATTTTGCCACCTCTAAGAGCGAGCATTAAATTATCAGTTAATTCATTTCCCAATCATACCTTGAGAGTATGCAAATCAATGAGACAGATTGAAGGAGATGGAACATCCAATCTCTCAATTTCATCAGCTTCATTTAACCCAACATCACTATCACTAACTGAACACGAGTTTAATCCAGCCAAAACATACCTCCCATCAAAAGAAATCTCCATGCAACTAATGCTACAAGATTTAGGAAAATGTGCACGTGCAATTAACGTCCCATTAAGAGTATAACTCGTAAGAGCACGCGCTGTATTATTCCAAGTGACCACAACCCCATTCCTTGAAAGCCGAACCATATCAGCCTTCACACCATGAAGCTTTTTGAGCAACCGACCCCTACTGACTGAGTGAACCAAAACATCTGAAAAATAAGAGCACGAGGCAACAACTCCGAGATCTGAATCCACACAACAATCAACAATTTCACCCAGATGGCCACGGAGAACCTGAATGGGACCCTCTATACGCCTTCTGCGGACTTTATCAAGGAAACAACTGGCAGCAGTTGTGGCACTGACTGAAGTTGGTGTGATTGAGCCTGTGGGTGGTTCTAACATGATGCCTGACCGGAATCTTGGTGACCGGTGTATTCTCCATACTAGAACCATCGTGTCTCGGGACCCACTCACGAGGTACTTGCTATCAGGTGATAGAGATAAACAAGTTACAGGTGCACAATGTCCTTTTGCTATTTCTAGGGTTTTTGCTCCATCAGGTGATACTAATCTGATACTGTTGTCCACATGTCCACCTAGTATAAGGCCCAAAAGAACAAAGTGAGTGCTTTACTTATGATTAGAGGTGGTAATCTTTGCACTTTTACTAGCGAATGGGTCAACTCGGTTTATGTTTTATCTCTCACAATTTAATGGGAAAAGTCAAGGAAATTAGCCTAAAAAGGAAAAGGGTCGAAAATCGTTGACGTGTGTATATGATGTGTACAATCATCAAAATCATACTATTTTGTAAAATGAGATTATTATTGAAACAATGTAATAGTTGTAATCATAGTTGTCCCATTAAATATTTATAAGTATTAAATGTTTGGGCCAACCCAAGCCCAGTGTGTTTTGACCCATTACCCAATCCATTACCCGTGATAACTTCATTGTTATATGTGATGGATATGACTGACGAGCTCCTAATTCCTGAAGCTGCATAGGCATGAGCCTGAGGATATGTAAATTTCTCTGAACTGGGGGCAATTTTACGTCTGAATATACGCATGAAACCCCCACCACGACGTGTATTTAAATTGTTTTTTCCGGGTTGGAACACAAATGGCATTCCATATCCATCAGGTGTATTGGGGTGCCATTGGTGTAATGCTATGCTTGCTGACGCTGAATTTGTATCAACAATTACTAGAGCATTTGAAGTTGCATGAATGGCAGATGCAGGTAGATTGCAACGTTCAGCAGATGGGACATGATATTGTCTGACTTCATTGGGATTCCGGAAGATGGTCTGCCATTACAAAATTTGGTCAAACTAGTAGATATATTTCCATATGAATATATTCATCTTTAAACAAACGTAAGAATTAAGACACATAAGGTGTTCAGTCTTAATTAAGAACCTGGATCCTTGTGTTTTGATGTGTGCTTCTAGTGTTGAAGCAACATAGCATTTTGAAACTTTTTAAGAATTATTGAGCTTGAAATGCGGTGATCAGTTTAATGTTTTGACGAGGAGAATTAACTTTTGATCATGTGATTATTTAGAGGTTAAATAACTAGTTATATACTCGCTGAAACAAGGTTGCTTATTTAAGTACAAAATCAAATTACCTATCACCCCTTCTTCTAACCTAACTTGATAGACTTTTACTCTCATTTTACAAATATCTCAGCGTTATCACTAAAAAGTCTCTTTTGGCTATTTTATTTATTATTTGTCAAATAGTCACATCTGACAATGACTCAAATATATAATCTTATGATTATTACAATTTCAAATTGCTAAAACACATTTGAATGCCTTTTTCTATGGCCTGTTTTACTACGACTGGCTATTTGATCTGGATCACTCAGAAGTCAGATCACATAATCATTTATTACAACACACATCTAAACACCCACAAAGAGTCAAATAATCAGTTTAATAGTAATTTAAACAAAAGTGATTATCAAAAGATAGAGTGAAATTAGTTACCTGCATATGAAGAACATCTAAAAGTGGCATCTTCCTTATATGAGGGATTGTCAAAAGACGTGATGGCGTTTGTCCAAAGTAAGCAACTTGATCTTGTACAGCATGCCTCTGAACCTTTTAGTAGGTTCCAATTAAAATAAAAGAAAAAGAAAATTAATTACAATATAGTCCATGCATCTCATGAATATTCCAGCGTTTTGATCAAGCACATAGTTTGAGGAAAACATTGGCTTTTAACCTAATGTCTTAATTGAACTTCAATACTGACAAACAATGGGATCTTGTAGATCCAACTCATAATCACCCATTCTCTATGAGGGTGTCAAAGGGAAAGCAAGTTAATTCGGATTAAGAACTTGACGAAAAGGAGAGAGTTTCATTTTAATAGCATAAAGGAGAAGTAAATAATGAATAAGCATACTTACTGGGTCCTGAATTCTGTCTATATTGACACCCCCTTCATAGGTGACATAAAAAAATACATTGTTTGCTGAAATAGCTTCTTTCCCTTGTTGCTTGTACCTAAATATTATAAAAACTTCAAATGAAACTCTTTTTCCTAGATGGAAAGATGTTAGGCTAAAAAAGTTTGAGATACAAAAGAATTAATCATAGGTGGTCAAGTTAGACCAAAAGGTATTATATATTAATTATGAATTGGGTTCGTGGAGGTTCTATATACACAAACAAACAAACATACCCAACTATATCCACTTACAGTGCAGGGCCGGGGAGGGTGGGATGAAGGCATGATGTCATGTGGGTGGCGATTTTGTTCGACCCTGCAGACGTAGGATTGCATGATGGTAAGAAGCCCCTACAGTGGGGTTTCCATTAGCTAGTGTGATGGGCTAGGTTTTTGAAGATCAGATTGTTTCTACCAAAGTTTGGAAATGGCATGAGGTGGCAACTTGGGCCTATATGGCAGCTGTTGTGAGTGACAGGGTTTATGAGAGCAAGTTGTAAACGCTAGCATTTCGAAGCGGCCTATCTTAGCAGCTAGGGTTTAGGTTAGTAACTTCTCTCTGATACCAAGTTTAACCACAAAGAGTTGCATTCAAATAGGATTACATAAAGGTATTGAATATTGGTTGTGCATATAATAGAGCTACATATGGACTTTAAATAGAGTTTGATATTACACATAGATACACTCTAGACTATGATAATTACAAGTATATTATAAGTAATCAAATAGGCCGATTAGGATTATGTATATATCTCACGTGCCAAATAGAAAAAAACTAGAAGAAAGGGAAGAAAACCAACTAAAAAAGTAAAGGGGAAAAACTCGCCTCAAGTGAACTCAAATGCAGAAAACCTCCTAAATCACTTTACTTAAAGAATTAGATTGTTGTTTAAATAAAAAAACATTTTTATCATCTGTGATATGTGGGATTATATTCAGTATGCTTGTTTGTTTGTTTCTTTTATCATTAGTGAGATGCTAAGTTTTAATAGGAAACTAAAAAAATATGGCCATAAATGTGTTACCTACAGAATTAATGTAATAAAGCTCACCCAAATATGAGATCAATCCATTCATGCAAATGTGCGGATACATATTCACTCTCTAGAGCCATTTGATGCTTATGCATGAAATCAACAGGGTTTTCAGCCCAAGGGGGAAGCCTAACAGAATCTGAAAACAGGAACACTATTAAAATGTATAGAAAAAAGATGACTTCAAACTGGAAATGGTAAAAGTATTTAAAGTTGACACCTAATTTATCTCCAAGTTGTGTAGTACCAAAATCAACTGCATTCTCATTTGTCAAAATTTCAGGAAGGTAAAACATCTCGGGGACCTTCGACATAAAATTTCAACATAAAAGATGTGCCCAAAAATGAAAATATAATAATAATCTAAATGTAGAACCAAAATAGAGAAATGAAGTTCGTACTAGTTCCTTCACGTCATTCATGTCCTCTAAAACTCCATTCCAAGTTGCACCAATATCTGAAAACATCTTGTCAGCATGGTCAAATTTTCCACCTTGTAATCGAATTGAAAGAGTGGTAAATGGTTCAACTCGCATAAGATAATAGGAAACCTGTCACAATAAACCAAAAGGTCATAATCTTGTAAAACAGAGATATAACCTAAGGTTCTATTAACAACATTTCTTGTAATAACATGTGCAAATATGGACCCATAAAAAATGATAGAAAACCTACCATCCCAGCAGTCGAGTAGTGTGAACCATAATGGTACTTGGGTATAAAGGGATCGTTAAGGCTGGAGTATTTTTCTTGGAACCTTTTTAACCGGTCATCATTTAAAGCTCCAATTGGCTGCAAAATAGTGTCGTCAACATTTTAAGTTAAACTCTGCAGCGCAAGTTGGAAAAGAAAATAATTCTTTTTGCACAAAAAAGGAAAATAAAAAGACTGTTGTGACCTTTGAAAGATCCCGATACGAAGAGGGATTGGCAAGATCCAAATGAGTTGACTTGTAATCTGAAAGAATCCAAGGGAAAATGGGATACTGCAGTGAAATACAAGTTATTACTTTCTACCCTAATCCATGCATTTTTGTAATATAGTTAGAATATTAATTAACAATATATCCTAATCTACCTGCGTGATGTCATTATAACTACGGCCAGCCAGTGTGTTGAGCTGCATTAAATATTCAAAGTTGCTTATCTGCAACAGTATAAGTTAGCAACTTTTATTACTCCAATTCAAACTATAAATGGTGAATATAAAAGACTACACAAGAAATTCAGCAAGTCGATCAAGTTTCATGGTACCTCCCAGCGTGACCAGCGTTCCATAAGTTGAGTCCGTTTGAGAAGTTGGTCAGGTCTCTAAGACAGAGATAAAAGCACTTTGAAATATATTTTTGAATAATACCAATACACCTGGTTTCTATTTGAAATGCCACATCCATTCTTGGAAAGTTTTCACATTACAGCTACCACATAACCCATTATCGTTAGAGGTAGCAAAATGGGCGGGTCAGGCTCATTTTGGTGAAATGGGTTTACCAAAAACTGTTTATCCAGAATATTTTAACTATTCTATACATTATTAGCATGTCAAATTCTAAGGAAACTGTAATAAAAACTGGTACTGATTGTTATTACTAGATGAATCTTACAAGGAGGTAACCCCTCTATATATAGAGGTGGAAACCCTAATTCAAGGCCCATCAAAGCCCATGGGCCAATTTATCGGGCTAATACAACTGGGCTAACTAACTAATCTATTTACAATAACAGGATTAAGAAACTAATCTATTTAACTAAACTATTTACATCAACACTCCTCCTCAAGTTGGTGCATAGATGTTAATCATGCCCAACTTGTTACATATAAACTCTATTTGAGTCTTCCGGAGTGGTTTCGTGAAGATATCAGCAAGTTGAAACTCTGTCTTAACATGGATGGGTTGAATGGATGCCTCTTCAACCTTCGTACCAACTACCCGATCCCTGATTAGATGGCAATCAACTTCTATATGTTTAGTTCTCTCATGAAATACTTGATTCTTGGCTATATGAATGGCAGATTGATTATCACAATATAGCCTCATCAGGTTATTTGAAATAACCCCAAGTTCTCTGAGAAGACGACGAACCCAAATCATCTCCGATGTAACATATGCCATAGCTCTGTACTCAGATTCAGCGCTAGATCGAGACACTGTGTGTTGTTTCTTGCTTTTCCACGACACCAGATTTCCTCCAACAAACACACAATACCCAGTTGTAGATCGTCGTGAAAAAGGGCAACCTGCCCAGTCGGCATCGGAGAAGCCTGATACTCTGCCATCTCCTTCTTCTGTAAAGGCGCCTACACGACAGTGACCTTGATCAGAATACAGAATCCCCAACCCTGGAGCGGTTTTAAGATATCGTAATACACGTAGAACAGCGTCCCAATGTCCTGTGTATGGGGCGGACATAAACTGACTTAGGACACTAACCGCAAATGAGATGTCTGGACGAGTGACAGTCAGATAGTTAAGTTTTCCTACTAGACGTTTGTATTGCTCAGGATCCTTCATCGGACTCCCATCTTCAGGAAGCAGCTTTCCGGTAGATAGCATTGGGCTATCTACTTGTTTGCAGCCCAATAGACCGCATTCAGATAACATATCAAGAACATACTTTCGTTGTGATAGGAGAATTCCCTGTGATGAACGAGATACTTCTATACCAAGGAAGTACCGGAGTCGGCCAAGATCCTTAATCTGAAACTGTGACTGAAGAAACTGTTTGAGATTTGTGATCCCAACTTCATCATCCCCTGTGATTATTATATCATCCACATAGACAACCAGAATAATCCTTCGGCCCTGGTGATGCCTAAAGAACACAGAATGATCATAGGCACTACGAGTCATCCCAAATTCTCTCATAACATCAGAAAATCGTCCAAACCATGCTCGGGGGATTGCTTAAGACCATACAATGAGCGACGTAATCTACATACCTTTGAAGCCTCCTCCTCAACAATGTACCCAGGTGGCTGCTCCATATATACCTCCTCCTCAAGGATGCCATGAAGAAAGGCATTCTTGACATCAAGCTGATGGAGCGGCCAGTGATTAATGGCAGCAAGAGCAATAGAAATACGTACCGACGGCATTTTGGCAAGAGGAGAGAAGGTCTCATCATAGTCAATACCGTAAGCCTAAGAATAACCTTTAGCAACTAAACGAGCCTTCAAGCGAGGCACAGGTCCATCTGGGTTTGGTTTCACTGTGAACCGCCAACGACAACCAACGAGGCGCTTCCCGGGTGGAAGTGGTTGCAGATCCCACGTATGATTGGCCTGAAGAGCACCAATCTCTTCTTCCATAGCCTTTTTCCATCCTGGGTGAGCAAGGGCGGTCATCACATTCTTGGGAATCGGGTATGAGTCAAGGGCAGTAGTATAGGCATGACATTCGGTGGACAGGTGTGCATAGGAGACATAATCCTGAATAGGGTAACGGGTGTGATGTCTGGGTTCCCTTCGGAAGGCAATGGGTATATCAGGATACGGTGCACCAGGTGGGTCATAAACAGGTGTATCAGGGGTAACATGTGAAGTATCCGGTGAGGGAGAATCAGATATAACAACGGGATCAGGAACATAGGACGGACCAGAATCATGATCAGGGGGTAAATTAGGGGCCGCTGTCTTGTCCTTATGTCGTCTGGTATACGTGAATATCAGAGGAGGAGCCTCTGCTGGCAGGTCAGAAGAAACAGGGTCCGAATGTGTAGCATCAGAGACCGGAGGAGCAGATGACACTGGGGGAATAGGGATGGTAGGGACAGTTGGTGACGCGGACATGTCAGGATCAGGATCGGAATCGGGAAATAAATCATCAAGACAATCGGAGGACTCAATGAAGAAAGGACAGGACTCATGAAAAGTAACATCGGCACTAGTAAAATAGCGACGAAGAGAAGGACTGTAGCACCGATACCCTTTCTGGACTCGAGAGTAACCAAGAAAAACACAACAGATGGCACGAGCATCAAGTTTGGTAGTTGTTGGACGATGATCGTGAACATATGCGACACAACCAAAGATTTTAGGTTCAAGAGGAAAAGGGTTGTGTGTAGGAAACAAAACAGAAAATGGGGTTTTCCCACTGAGAACTGAGGAGGGCATGCGGTTAATCAAATAAGCAGTCAGGACCGCATCCCCCCAAAAGCGATGAGGTACATGAGAATCAATAATAAGGGTGCGGGTAACATCCAACAAGTGACGGTTCTTGCGTTCTGCAATGCCATTTTGTTGAGAGGTATATACGCAAGATGTCTCGTGAACAATACCATGTGTTTTTAGATATGATGATAAATCTGCCGACATGTATTCTTTTGCATTATCAGTACGTATGGTTCTAACGGATGTGTTAAACTGATTTTGCACATACGCATGGAATTCTCGAAAGATGGAATTTAGTTCACTACGAGATTTCAATAAATAGACCCAGGTAGTACGAGAATAATCATCGATAAAAGTAACAAAATATTCAAAACCAAGAGTAGTTTTAACAGGGGAAGGACCCCATATATCCGAATGCAAGAGTTCAAATGGATTACAGACTCGACTAGACACTCTAGGGGGATAGGGACGCCGGGTGTGTTTACCTAGCTGACACGACTCACAATGAAAATCAACAGAAACAGATAGATCCGGTCTCATTTGCCTCAGAACCGCTGTAGAGGGATGACCTAACCGGCAGTGGACTTCCCTGATGCTTGAGTCACAAATGTTTGCTGAAGGTAGTGACGATAAGGACAGACGGTATAGGCCTCCTGATTCAAACCCTGTGCCAATCAGACGGTTCGTCCCTAGTTCCTGAAAAGCACAATGTGTAGGGTAAAATGTGGCAAGGCAATTGTTTTGTTTGGTAAGTTGGCTTACGGAACAAAGGTTATCGGGAAACTCGAGTACATACAATACAGAGGAGAGGGTCAGGTTTTTCGAGTTACTAATGGATCCGATACCTTGAACAGGGCACGAGGATCCATCAGCAATTCGAACTGGGGGGTGAGATGTATGTTGTAGGTTTGATAATATACCTTGATTCCCAGTCATGTGATGAGTGGCCCCAGTGTCAACAATCCAAGATGAATTAAGGTTAGAAAACATACCTGAACGAGCTGAATTGGCTTGTGGGCTGTGGAGTTGAAGGTTCAATAATTGCTGAAATTTGTTATACTCCTCCTGACTGAGAGTGACAGTTGGGTTAGCTGGGCTGGCCTGATCCTGGGTATCCTCAGAGGCAGCTAACCTTGCTTTGGGTCGAGGAGGGGGAAGAGACCCAAGAGGACGATTTGGGCAGTTGTACTTTGTGTGTCCATCCTGGTGGCAGTAATGACAAGTGATACCGTTGCCTCGACCAAAACCTTTTCTTGTAGCTGACTGATTACCTCGACCGGTGGTTTTGCTAGCAGGTGCACTTGTATGCATGGCGGATGTGTCGGTAGTTTCAGTAGTTGCCCTTGAACCGTACATTTCTCGAAGCAAATGATAAATGGAAGCAACTGATGAAGTAGCGGTGGAGTTGCTCAACAATAAAGGTCGAGCACTAGAGAACTTTGGTGATATACCGGCAATAAACATCATAATATCCATTTTATTGTTGCGCTCCTTGCAGCTTCAAATCGGTGGTCGGAGGGTACAACACACGAAGTTCATCTCTGAGTTTTGAAAACCTGGTGAAATAATTAGTAAATGTCGAATCACCTTGTTCTGCTCTACTATATGCCTGAACAACTGAAAAGGCATGTGACAGCGACTCTTTAGCAGAGAAAGATGAGGACAAGTGATCCCACATTTCTTTAACAGTGGAAAAGTTCTGAGCAATAGTAAGTATTTGTGGCTCCATGGCATTCCACAAGGCCATCTGAATACCACTATCATCAATACGCCATTCACGAGTAACCGGATGTGGAGGGATTGTTGTCAAGTGGTCTTCCTTGTCAAGACTCGCAAGTCCTTTTTCGACAAAGAGACTCCATGAACTCCAATTTTTGGAGTCAAGTTTCACAGGAATACGTAAAACCGAGTTGTAATTGATAATACCTGGAACAATCTGACCGGACTCGGTTTTGGTTTCTTTCACAGATTCTTCAGCCATTGACTAAATTCGAACAGATCTGAAAAACGAGGGGTACCTGGAGCAGAAACGAGAAAGGTGTCGGAGCAGAAAATTGACCTTGCAGATCAACTGGAAACTGAGTCGCGAGCGTTCTGGTGTGAAGAGGGTCGCCGGAGGTGGATCCACGCGCCGCCACTCGCCGGCGCGTGAGAAACAGGAGCAGAAGGTGGTGGCGCGTGAGTGCGCGTGGGCTGCCGGACGGCGGCGGTTTTTTCAGGTTTTGCAATTCGGGGGGTGGCGAGTTTGATGGTGGCAGTGGTGAGTTGTAATTGTTGCTCGAAAAAAGATTTGGTGAAGGCAGCCTCTTCTTGACCGGGAATCAGAAACGGGACAGGTAACGGGGCTGGATTCGTACCGAGAGCCTTGTGGCTCTGATACCATGTAATAAAAACTGGTACTGATTGTTATTACTAGATGAATCTTACAAGGAGGTAACCCCTCTATATATAGAGGTGGAAACCCTAATTCACGGCCCATCAAGGCCCATGGGCCAATTTATCGGGCTAATACAACTGGGCTAACTAACTAATCTATTTACAATAACAGGATTAAGAAACTAATCTATTTAACTAAACTATTTACATCAACAGAAACCATGTTCGAGTTCAAGTTATCTACTGAACTTATTAGTGTGTCAAATATAATTACAAAACTTTTACATTTCAAACCATAATCTAAATTTTTTAACATATAATTTAGGTTGGTTTATGCATCAAAATACACTTTGGGAGACTTTGAACCATTTCCACCCATTTTATTTTTAACTAATTCTTTTATTCTGTTTTGACCACTAAAATTGCACTTTATTTAAAAAAGAACCTGAGTCGTCAAGTAAATATTGTTCAAACGAGGAGGACGTGCATGAACAATAGCTCGATATGCGCTGGTTCTGGCCTCAGCACTCTGGAAGAAAATAACACAAAATTAGACTTACAAGCTGAAGGTGAAAGGTTTCACTTTAAGTTTTTAACATAAGATATAGTTACATAGAGGAAATAAAATACCCGAAAATCAAAAAAGAAGTTTGACCGGTCAAGCATAAATAATTCCAGAGCGCTTCTCCGTAGAAGATATCTGTAACAACAGTACAACTGTGAGACTCGTTGGAACAGTGAAATTTAAAGGCAGACAAAAGGCAATTTATTGAGGAATATCATTAAAGACTAAACCATATGCCCATATCTAACCAGAATTTGTTCAATCCCGAAATAACAAACATAAATAAATAATTTAGCTGACCTCCTATTGTGTACTTGATGAAGAGAAGCCATTAACCAGCTCCGGTCTTTATACTCAACATTTTTCTCAGATTTATCAACAAGAAAGTTAATTCTCCTAGTTGTTATCTGAGAACAAAAATATGAATATTTGTAGGCTACTTTTACCAGTTATAAAATAGTAAGTACCAAAAATACAATATCCTTTTAATGGTTCAGCACTATTGCTAGTCAATGTAACAAATTATAAACAGAACATATGCACAAATTAATTTGAACTTTTAAAGCATTAGTCCTAAATGCTAATTAAGATCTTTCAAGCAAAAGAACAAACAGAACCTCAAGGCCTTTTTTTTATCTTCTTTGAATTTTGCAACATTATTTTCTGTTGGAAGAATTATGAATTCTATAAAAAAAGTTCTTTATTTATCATTACTAAATGAGTTACTGGAAATCTCAGTGACAAGTGTCAACTGCATTGGGACAAACGTAGATGTGATCGTTTTGACCCATTCACTTATCAATGGATCAAATGGGTTGATGTTTAATCAATAGGTCAAACGATCGAACTTGTCATAATTCACCCAAAGTGCTTCTCTAACAAGAACAATATCTTTCTTTCTTTCTTTTTTTCAAATATACAGGTATTGTTATTGAAATTATATATTTGTAATCATATTTGAACCATTAACCATAAATAAATAAATGGATAAAAAGACTTTTGGGTCAACCCAATCTGTACCAAAAGATTGGGTTACCTGAAATTTTACCTGTTTTGACAACAACGTTTTCAAATTTTCCCTGCTCTAGCTACAAGTATCATAAACTCAAAGGTTACCTGAAATTTTCCATGTTGAACTTTTAGTGGTTGAACCATCGATGCTGGAAGCTCAAAGATAATAATTTCATACTGTTCACTGGGAATGTAGCCTGGGCGCGGTGCTGATGGGCTCTGTGCCAGATCTTGATAATTTGAAACCTGAGGTTCAGTAGAATCCATTGGGACCTGCAATTGCTGTTCTACAGTTGCAGAGGGTCTTGTATGGATATCCTCATACAACCACATCTCATCTGTGTTTAGATCCGTGTTAATAACCGAATCTTGTTCATCATCCGCATTTGTTACTTCTGTTGCCAGAGATGTTAGAGCCAAAATAGAGTTTTCTTTATCACGTTCCAGCTGTGTAGGATCATGGCCAATTGCAGTAACACCAGAATGATCTGAGCCCTTAAAGTCCCTCCTTAAACATCTACGCATCCTTGAAGAACTTTCCATGTGATCGATTTTCCAGAAGACCTATGCATTGGAAAAAGTTCCATTTTTAATTATTTACAACTTCTATTGTTTCCAAATTTGGAAGAAATAACAGCAACTTTTTCTCATATATATAGACATTCACTTCACTTCAACTTGCTTCACTACAAATGTCCAAAATAGAATCTTTTACGTATAAATTAATCATATGTTGAAAAAATATATAGAAAGCTACAAGTGGGCTCATGTATAAAGCATTCAAAAGTTTATGGATAGCAAGGAGAATAGGTTAATTAAGAAAGAAAAGGTTTATAGAATGCCGATAAGATATGTCCTGGCATTTGGATAAAACTCTAATAGGTTGTCCATAGTTGTTACGCTGGCATTTTTTAGTCATTTGTAGATAAACGTGTTAATTTGGGTTTCAGCTTTTCTCCAAACGGTATAAATTAAAGATTGGCTATTAAATAAATAGTTAAATGAGTTTAAAGCAGTTCAAAAGTTATCCAAAAGCATAAAACCATTATATAAAAATGAAATAACAACATTAACTATTTACTATATTCAAAATATAAAATGCCGGACCAACCCAACCAGGCCCATTTTGACCCAACAGGACCCATTTTCACCCAAACTCATTTTGAGTGACACTGATAGTGAATGATGCCAATTCATAAAATACAAGAAAATGAAGAATCGTAGCATACTCGTTTAGGATTGCAAAGGTTATTTCTCAATAATCCAAAAAGATTTTCGGTCTCAATCAAATAATGTATGAGTTTACGCCACGCACGAATACCGGTACATAAACGATGCCGAGCTATAAAATCAACTCGAGCACGTCTATCAACCTGTGAAACATAAAAATCATAAGCAATCCTGCATTTAATTTTTGAAAACGTGTATAATATATGTGGTTACCCAAGTATTCAACTTTTTTCATTAATTTATGTGTTGACTTAATGAAAATTTTCGAATACTTGGGCAGCCACCGCAAACATAATTTCTATAATATTCCGTTAAAGAAACAAAAAAGTAAAAGAAGAAAAGAGAAAAAAAGATACCTCTGATTGTTGCATGTTTCTAGCAAAAGCTAAACTTCCAACAAGAAGAGCAACAAACTTATAAGATAATGCATTGAAATCATTCCTGTAAACTGATTTTGAATCAACCGACTGCAAGCATTCCATCCAAGCGGTTCCCATTGATTCGGAAACATTCCATCGCATCACACGTTCCATGTCACTTTTACTCCGCCTCTGTGCTGATGTGGCCATAGCCACAGCACTAAGGCCTCTTCCAGAACCAATTTTTGCATTTCTTTCAAGATCACGAGCAGCAGCCAAAGCAGCTGCACGCGCAGTAGCTTTGTCTTTTAAAACAGCAGCTGCTTTCTTGGATGCTTTTAAGGGTTCTTGAAAGCTTGAAAATGTATGAAGTTTTGCTGATTTTCTTTCGAGTAAGGTAGACGAGTCCCGTTTTAAATGCACGTTTATGGCGGGAGTAGGGGCGGCGGTTTCACCACCAGCAGCACCTGCTGCTATCATGGCTAGTGCCATTGCAGCAGGCGGTGATGCAAAAGCAGCAGCCCAAGCAGGAGTGATCATAGCAAGAGCAGTCTGGTCACACCAACTGAATGCGTCAGACGTTTTGGCTATATAATTTCATGATTTCTCTACAACTAGAGGTGGCAAAATGACCGAGTGAGGCAGATCATTTAATGGGTCAGGTTGACCCAAAAACGTTCTTTTAGATAGCTAGATGTGTTAAATTAATTGCAAAAACCATGTTAATATAATAATAAACTTTTTCGTACATAAAGTGATTTAGATGGTTGTATACAATAGAGTTACACTTTGGACAACTTAACACCTGTTTCCTTTTTAGCTTATCTTTATAAATCTACCCAGTTGACTCAGGGGGAAAACAACCCAAAATTGACTCATTCAGAGTCAACTGGTTGGAATTGCCACCTCTAGCTATGACATATTCCATCTGAAAAACAGATAGACATTGAAAGTAACTCAAAATTTGTAGTCAAAAAAGTGGCGGAACCGACACAGCCACTACCATAAACAACTTCTAATTTTCAAACTTGGCACAATAGTTTACATTACCAAAAACTTCCATGGTCATATAACCAATTTACTCAGATGAAGTATGAAATGAGGAAGGAGAAGGAAATTAGTTAAACCTGTATAGGTGTTGACTCAGCATCTAGGCCCAAGTCATTAACAGCAAGTGGATTAAATCCATCCGGGGGAGAAAGTTCGTAAATTTTGGCCAAAAGAGGGCGCCACCTACTTAATACCGCCACAAGAGGTGGGACAATCGCCTCTAGGTATTGTTTCCTTAATGGAAGTCTATCATGGCTGACAGAATGCCATACCTGTGGGCATAGCACATATCAGACTTTAAGGGT
Source organism: Flaveria linearis (assembly GCA_024085815.1). Taxonomy (NCBI): domain Eukaryota; kingdom Viridiplantae; phylum Streptophyta; class Magnoliopsida; order Asterales; family Asteraceae; genus Flaveria; species Flaveria linearis. The sequence goes on from JABSNV010001281.1 coordinate 107,886, forward strand.
TTTTGCTAGGGGTGACAATATGAGTGGGTGCGATAAGGGGTCAAAACTAGTAATTTTGTTATGGGTTGGGCAAGCTTGAAATAAAATTTTCTCCACAAAATGCTTTTGTAGATAATTAGTGTGTGAAGTAAGATTATCAAAATTATATTATTTCAATAATAATCAAATTTCTGGACAATATGAGTAAGGAAGCTTTAGGCAGTAAAAACACGCTTTGAGCAACCTTTGGCCAACCTTTTGAGCAACCTTTGGCCCAAAACTAGTAATTTTGTTATGGGTTGGGCAAGCTTGAAATAAAATTTTCTCCACAAAATGCTTTTGTAGATAATTAGTGTGTGAAGTAAGATTATCAAAATTATATTATTTCAATAATAATCAAATTTCTGGACAATATGAGTAAGGAAGCTTTAGGCAGTAAAAACACGCTTTGAGCAACCTTTGGCCCATTTTCTTTTCAACTTTAGAGAGAGAACATAACCGAAATTGACCTGCTCGTTAGGTAAGTGGCCAAAATTACCACCTATAATTTCAACAAATGATTGTCCTCTTTGAGACTATTATGCCTTATGCAAGATTGGAACAAATATAGCATATTTGATTGTTAGCAATCACCTCAAACTATATACAATCTGGAACTAAATAAGAGACAAATAAATATATCGAGCAAAATCTCACTCCAATAGTTTGGTCTAGGGAAGGTGGGAAGAGTGCAAATCTTACCTCTATCCCATGAGATAAAGAGGTCGCTCTCAGAGAGACCATCGGTTTAATATAGAACTATATAAGAAAACTATATAAACCTAGACTAGGAGACTAGATCAATCCTAATTCGTTAAGAATCTATAATGATAAAATTCATAGTCTAATAGAAACAAACCTCAGAATATAAAACGCATGATGCAACCAATACTCTCTGTCTCTTTGACTCAGAAACTGGCATGTGCAAGAGGGGAGAAAGCACACTGCTCATCATACATGAAAAAGTAGTTTCACCTACTTACAACAGTGTCAAATATACTGTTAAAAGTTGCAATATTAAAGAGGTATACCTCCACAATAGTGCTGAATTGGGTTGTGTCATTAATGTTCGAGGACTGTTTTTTAAGGATGATGTGGCACTTTCATGTTCTCTGTGTAATCTTTCACACAATCGGTCATCAACAATAGCATTATTCTTCATAATCAAGCCATTTTCACCATCATCATCATCTTCCCTCAAAGAAAGAAGTGACATACGAAGCATGCACATAAATGGTTGATCACTATCCAACAATTGATAAAGAGACGTCAAACCGCCAAACCCTGTATCTGAACCGCCACTCATACCATGGCCATCACTAAGCCCAGATTCATCTAACAACAAAGCTTGTAGCATCGATATGCATTTCATTATTAATGGGATTTCAACCCAAATACCATTTGCATCTTTTTCTAAACAAGATTTCCATGAGTCCCAGCCACTGCCACCACCACCAAAGTCAACTGTATTTGAAGGTTCACCCACTCCATACCATAATCGACTTCTGTATTTCCATCCTTCAGCTAACTCTATCACACAACTTCCATATGACACAAAAGCACAAGAAACTGAGTCATATGGTTCAGCTGCTGCTGCTGCTGTAAGGCGTTCCATTGTGGATGCTGAAATTTCCCCTTTACCATCAGCCATAGAAGCAAGAACCTGATGAAAATAACAACACAACTTTAGCACTCACGGGTAGAGGTGGAAAATTGGTGGGTCTGGTTACATGTCACAACAAATATTCTTTAGTGCATGTTAAAACGGGTTGCGTTGATCTACCAACACTTTTTGTCCAACTTTAAGAGCAGGTTGCATTACGAGGTAACCAACTTTCCCCATATTTATATTTTGTGTAATCATAGATGTCAAAGACGCACAAGGCACATTCCTAGGCTAGTTCCGTGCTCGGGCACAACCAAAAATGGGTCTAACCTGATAAAAAATGGGCCTGAACCGACTAAAAACAGGCCTAAACCAGCCTGGAGCGGGCCTAGCCAAACTGTAAAGGGCTTAGGCAGCCTAAATAAGGCTTGAACCGACTTGCGCATCCTTGGTTTGACTTGCCACCATTTTTTAGCCATCTCACTTCTAAAAAATCTTTTCATGAAGCAATTAGGGATCAAAATCTCATTGAAAAAAGAAAAAAAACACTTTTATATTTTGGACATTGTTTTAAAAGAACACTATACTAGATCTTTTCTTATTTCTGTGAGATAGTATTAAATTAAGAATATTGCCTGTGATATATTTTTTGTTTTTTTTGTTATTGCGCCTTTATTTTCTTGACCGCGTGATTTTTTTCGGCTTGCGCCTAGTAGGTGCTTGAGCCCTTTGCGCCTTTAACTACTATTGTGTAATATAATACTCTTTCTCTCCTAAAAAGTTACAAACTTTAAAAATCAGGAAGGTCAGATAATGGGTCAAAATGGATGTTTTTAGTGAAAAGCAAAACAGGTCGAGTTGAATTCACAAAAACTCTTTGTCCATTTTTAAGGGCGAATAGCATTATAAGGTAAGCTTATTGTGGATACTATAGTATTTTTCTCTCTCTTAAAAGGTCCAAACTTACAACAATATTTGTTTACTATTATCTCTTAACCTTGAAGCGTGTAAATAATAAATTCGGTGTAGATGTGAAAATATGATCGTTTCAGCAACACCCAACAACCCAAACTGAAAGGGCTGAAAGTTTGTTACTAGAAATGAATTAATCTAGAGTTTATTTATTTTTAGGAGGTATAAAATATTATATTACTCATAATAGAAATTTGAGAGAAGTTTGTTACCTTTTATGTAACTAGCCCTATTTTTTACTAATTTATCAAAGTAGTAAATAACAATCTATAATTTTTAAACAGAATGATAAGAGAATGTTACATTTACCCGTTCAACTAATTTGACATGTTTCCATTGTAATAAATATTGTTAAAAAAATCCAGATCGACCCATTTTTTAGACTTACAACAGTCAACAAGGAAAGCATTAATACATACTTCAAAAGGAAGTCCGTGAGACTCCTTAGAGGGGCTCATAACCACAGGGAGAACAGCTGAAAGTGGAGAAGTAGAACCAGGTTTAATATGGTTTGAGCTAAATAATTTGCTTTGCAGGCGAAAATGATCTTCAACAAGCATCAACATAACAATTGCATTCTCTACCAAAGCCTCTGATAGCTGGACCGCATTTTCTACTTCTGCCTTAGAAACCTCTGCTGGTAATCCATAGGATGAAACACCAGCAGATGCTGCAGCAATAACTTGGGTCTTCACCAAAAAATGAGAATAAATTATTTCCAAATTAAACATAAAAATGGGATAATGTATGTGGAGGCCACCAAAGTATTCAACTCTTTTCATTAAGGCCAGTCATATATCGAAGTATTAGATACGCGACCCAAGTATGTATCCGATTTTGTTGATGCCAAATCCCGCCAAAAATATTCCAGAACATTGTAAAATGACAGGAACCAGTTAGTTTTTTTTTCCTTTTTTTAATCTAATCCTTGCTTTTTGATAGATTGATACAAGGAAATTTTTGTCTTTCAAAACTTTTAAATAACCTTTTGTCATTGGGCACCTCTTCTTGGCCAAATTGCTTATAGTTTTAGAAGAAGAAGAATAAAAAGATTGTTCCAAATAAAAAAAAGGCGATTATCGAAAAAAACAACCCATCTCATAATCACTAGATTTTATTTTTGCATGGTTAAATCCCTTAACTTTTATAACACATAAATAAAGTCCCCAGATTGTATTTTAACAAAAAGGCCCTTTATGCACAATGAAATCCTTTACAAGATTTGAAGTTTAGCAAAATTGCCGTTCTTTTTTACATGATTTGCGTCCTTAAACTTTTTAAAAAGGGGATGTTTTTATTAAGTTTCAAAAGTATGGGGATTTAATCATGCAAAAAAGTCCAGGGACTTGTGTGTAAATTCAATGAAAGTCTAAGGTTTTTTCAGCAATTGATCAAATTAAAAAGGAAAACAAAAAAGTTAGCTATATAATATCTTATCACCTGAACCCGCAGCTCTCTGGCAATGAAGTCCAGCAACTCGCCCATAAGCCTTCTCTTAAATATGGGCAATATTTTTTCACGTCTACCAGAATAAAAGAAAATCAAATGGTTAGAAAATTCAAATAGATTGAGAGAATTAACTCTTGAGAAAGACATATTATTAGCTTTGACCAAACCTTTTTTTTCGTAACTATTCTTGAATTTTGGGTTATAAATTAAAAATATTCTTTTAACATGCCAAATCATGGTCAGAATACCTGGCTCGCTGCTCTCCCGTGCTTGATCCACCTACCACTGAAAGCCATTCTGCACAATGAATTGTAGCTTCAACATCCTGTCAAGGGAACGTATGGCCGAGCAATATAAATGAACTGATAATGCTTGGAATTTTGAAACACGTATGCTTCAAAGAAAATTAAAGTAAACAAGAAAACATTTTTTACAGAATCAATATCCATTCTTTAACATAAAATAATTTTCGCAATAAGTTGCATATTTAGAAGAGATACTAACCTTCCATCCATCTTTCTCACGCAATGAATGCTCTAAAACAATAACAAGGAAATTGTGTATAAGGTCTTCAACATCTCTTACGCTTGGATATGTTGTAGAAATTGTCACCCCTGTCTGCAGGAACATTTTAAGACATTTAAATTGTGTAAAAACCAAAATAAATGCAAGTGATTTGACTTCGCATAAAGCTTCTATTGGTCAAAATTTGAAGATATCCCTCAATAAGAATGAAGTATAAGAATCTTGAGATTGAAATTTCTCCAAATTGTGAAATGTAGGTTTTATCTTAGGAGGGAAGAACATAAAAGAAAAGAAATTAACTTAAATGAAGAATAGGTTTTTATACTAAGAGATATGACCTCATAATTAGATATAAGAATTTCCAAGAGCCACTCTGGCCATTCCTCCATCTTAGTCAAACTTCTTCTGTTTTCTGAGTGACTGCAAGCCAAAATCAGAAGATCCTGAAATCAAAATGAGAAGTAAATACTAAATATTATAAAAAAAGTAGAAACCAGAAAAATGTAAACAAGAACAAAAGTTATAAAGTTATTTATTATAATCAAAGTTCTGCTTAATATTAATAGATCATGTCAGTGGAAACACTAAGAACATGAAGTTAAGAAAAAAGCTTAGAGGAGCAATATGAATTTAAGGTTGGTGATAAATAGGTATGATATACGTTTATTACCAGTTTCTATTTATAAAGTAGTACCTGTAATGCTCGAATTTGAAAACTCTTGGTTGAATATGGTAGGGAACGCAAAAGAACCGACAAGAGCTCTAAATGCTCAAATCGATGTTGTGGGTCATAGAAATTCAGTTCCTCATCCCTTGCTGATTCATTTAACTGAAGAGTAAACATAATCATACTTATAACATGAGAAAAGGCTCATAATCATTAAAAAACAACACCAGTCATCCCACGTGTAATGGACAAAACTCAGTGTACCAATGTCTATAAAAGCAATAAATGTCACAGTATGTATTTTGTTATATCTATAATCACCAAAAAGGTGCATACGGATATATTTTATGTGTCGAAAGAGATAGAAATTGTAAATATTGGCTAACGGTAAAATAGTTGGTAGGGGTGGCAATTTCAACCCAAAAACAGGTATGATAAAAAATAGCTTAAAAGGAAACAGGTCAGCTTCAAACAGGTCAAAGGTCATAAGTGTATTATTAAGGCATGAGACATTTTAAATCACTTTATTTGAAGAAATTAATTGTTATTTAAATAAATATATTTTATAATCATATTTAAAATGTTGGTTATAAAAAATAAAAATAAAAACTTAGGACAAAAAGGATTTTGAGCCAACCCAACTTGCTTCGACCTGTTCAAAAGTTACCCAAACCATCACCCAACTCACACTTTTTGATTATAAGACATACCGAGGCACTCAATAAAGCGGTGTAGACGTTCCCAGTCATAAGCCGGTTTGGTGCTGCTTGCAGAGTCTTTTGTAAAGCAAAATGTAAAAGTGAAACTTTATCATCAAACATACTACCGGCACCCTCAAGCAAACCATGAAGATTACCAGTAAGATCAGGTGGAGCATGACAACCAAACTTCAAGTGACCTGAGTTAACTAAAGCCCCACAAAGCCCAATTATCGCCACAACAATTCCATCACTTTTATCAATATTATACACATTGTTTCTTGCATTTTCAGCGCTAATTGAGAAACTTATACCACCCAAATTTTTTATGAATAAACTCTCGGAAGCTGACAGTCTGCTTCCTACACTAGAGGCCATGCCAGCTAGGACACTATTACGAGACTGAAGATCATAAGATGAAAATTCACTTCCGTTTAAAGATACCGCATCATCAGTATTATAATTTTCAGGCCCACTTTCAACTTTAGATAAAATATCATCATCATTGTCAGGTACATCATGATCACCAGATTTAGCTTCACGTTGTAATAGGACTAGAAGTGTTTCTATGCCACCACATGATATGAATGCCTCTGCAAAAGTCTTGGACCTTGATGTATTTGGTTGTACCACCAGTCTATATATCAGGTGCAGTGCCCTTGCAACCTGAATGAACAAATTTATAATTATTTAATGTAAAAGAAAACAGTGGTTAATTTGTTATATCACATCACAAGGTATACGATTTACTTTCTTCAAATTTGAAATATATATATATATAAATATATATATATATATATATATATATATATATATATATAAAAACACATGTTGATAACAAGAGGTGGCAAAATCGTCATGTCAAGGTCAGGTGGAATGAGAAGCAGGTCAAAACTTGTAAAAGAAAATTTTGGAATGAGTTAGGTTGGTTGACCTGAAACACCTTTTGACCAATATTTTTACATTTTTTGCATTACTAAATAGTCTATCAAATACTTTAATATGATTAAAATATTTGTTATTATATCAATAAAAACCTATATTTAAAATAAAAGCTTGAGATGTTTAGTGTTTACACTGAAAAAATACACTTTAGGCAACTTTTGACTCATTATTTAAGCTAGCTTCTTTGAACCCGACTGACTTGTTAAAGATAAAGCAAGCGTCTTACTTGTTAAAGATAAAGCATTACCAAAGGCTTAACTATAGGGAGTCAGGCTTAAATACTTTTCTACTTAGCTCTCTATTATAGTTCTGTTTAGGGGGCTGTAAGTGCTTATTTGAGGGGCAGTTGCTACTTATATCCTTTATTAAAAGAGAATAAATTTATCTTTATAAACATAAAATAATTATATTCTACTAAATATAAACGATTACTGATAAATGGTATGATGCTACCTGATTTGGTTGTGGACAATCAACCAAGAATCCAAGTAAACTCCGAATATCATTCACCGCCATTGGAGGAGGAGACTCCACCAGAAGAAGTTCAATAACCACCAAAAGCTCATCAACTAAGGCATTCACTTCACCTATGGGCCGTGGTCCCCCATTAATAGAAAAAGTATTCATAGAATCCTTTTCATGGATAATCCAATAACATCTCCTGCAGCCATCAAGAAGTGTTTGTATAGCTTTTGCATCACGCATCACAGACGATTCATTGAACACCATATCTGCTAAAGATGATAAAAGCTTCTTTTGTATCCCATAGCTGCATAAACTCCATATTTTCAAATCCAACAACAAAGTACTAAAGAGTTGCACTTTTAGTGTCGAATTATTCTTTTGAGATTGACATAAACTAACGACGGCTGCAACGATTTCTTCATCTACTATTGTATGCTTTGCAGTATCAAGTGATGATAAAGTTTTTAAAAGGTATGTTAAGATTTTTGATAAAACCTCTGGCCCATGTCTTCGGCATAATTCGTTGCTGTTACCAAGGTGTCGGATTGCTACCGCTATTATCCTGAATACTGGAGCAGCAAGGGATGTGGAAGCTAGACAGGATTTAACGTTGCCTTTCTTGGGTTCTAATGTGTCATTGTCAACTTTGCTTACTACGAATGGAAGTAAGGACATTGGACCTCCATATGCTAGGGCCCACAAAGCTTCCGTGGGCCGCATTCGTGCGGTTACAGGTACATGCCCAAGAGCCTCAGCAGGTCTTTGAAGCAATCCTGAAATGTAAACAATATGAATTTAACTTTCAAACAAGAATCTAAGTATATGAAAATTAACAATTAAGAAGGTGTTTGACGTGCGTCTTCAAAGTAACTAATGTGACTTGAAGAATCATAATTAGATTATCAAACAGGTCAAACAGGTCGAGTCGGGTCAGGTTGAGTTGGCCATCAAAATTATTTTGCCCATATAATATATTAGTTGACTTGTTAATCATGTTTTCAAAAAATATTGTTATGAAAATAACCTATATCTTTGAATAAAATGACTTTGAAGGTTCATAAAAATAGACTTTGGGCTATTTTTCAATCGATGCCCATTTTAACCACCGCCGCTATAGCTACCTTCTTATTATCTGACCCGCTTGAGATAAATAATAAAAAATAAACAAACCCGATTTATCAATATGTGAGAATGAAGCATATGTACAAAACCTGAAGGTCCAGAAGGAGAAGCATCTGGACAATGACGGCCCGTTAGCAAACTTGGATGATATAAAAGGTGAAGGTATCCTGCAATATCTGCATCCAGACGAGCACTTTCCTCTTCAATATTCGCCACATGTGCATTAGTTGACAACCACATCAAACCTGCACGATTACCAAATGACGGAATTGAATCGGGTCCCCTAGAAGCCAGTCTCTTGATCATCTCGGGCCCAATTGTATCTTTAAATATATATACCGGGCCCATCTCAGCAAACAAAGTGCATTGACAAGAATTTTGATACAACCCCGTCATTGTTGGTGGTTGATTAGTTCCAATGCAGAAATATAGAAGCGGTTTAGTAATACGAGGAAGATCAAAAGAACGACTTTCGTTCAAAATTCCATCAATATATAACCTTATCTCACCATTTGAAGTGTGCTCCAAAGCAATAAAATACCAACATTGTGGTTTAAAAGCATGAGTAAAGTAAGCAGGACCTTTTCGCCCTTTTCCATCGCCACTTTCAACCACCAAAAATTGAGCATGAAAATAAGCCTTGATACCTTGATTCTCAGAAGATATAAAACTAAAAAGACAAGGTTTATTCCTAATGCCTTCATCCATACTTTGAGTAGCAGCTACAGCAACCAAAGGAGCCGAAAATTTACCTGATTTAGATTCAGCTTCTGCTGTTGCAGCAGCTGTGTGTAAAGTGTCAGCAAATGACTCGATAAAAATCCATGTTGCAAAGGCATAACCGTTTGGGAACGGCCAACGGCCCTCTCCCGGTCCAAGTAAACCCGAGCTTTCACCATCAAATTCAAATGAAGCCTGTGGGCCCCGTGACTCCTTGCCAGCTAACGCTTTTTCTAAAGAAATCATTAACCGTGGACCCCATGGAGTTTTAATCGTTCTTTTAATTAAGTGAAACCATGTGTTCAGATCTGCTACACTAACCGAATGACCTGCTAAATACTGTAAACACGAGCATAACGGTGCACCATTCCATTTCATTTGCTTTGCTGAACTGACATCATCAAGAAAGATCTTTTCAGCCGTTTGTAAAAGAACCCGCGTTAGACCCGCTGAACAACACATGGACCGGTTTCTCGTACATGCACGTAAAATGGTTCGTAACCCGCGAATCAGTCGGGTCCTAGGGGACATGAACCCAACACTATCGGTTAACCATGGAAGCCATGGAAGAATTTCACCTGAAATTATGGCGGCTATTGAGTTTTTCATAATAGTAGGTGTATTATTATTATCGTCTTCTTCTTCAAATGATGCAACTCCCCCCATTGTTGTAAGAAGTGTATCAACTAACAAATCAGCTATACTCTCTACATCAATGGCATCTCCAAAATTCTCTACACCACTCACAATATTCTTCATGGTTTCAATACTTTCAGACTGACCCATGATTGCAGAATCCACTAAATGCAAGATTTCTGTATTCATATCTTCTTGTGTGACGGGTTTGGGTCTGGGTCTTGGAGATGAAGTAAAAAAAGGTGATTGTTTGGTGATGAAAGGTGAATGAGGGTCCTCGATATGAAGGGGAGAATCAAAATCCAATGCACCGTCGTTAACTTGAAATCCATATGCGTCATTGCTTTCACCATATGGGGACATTAATTTATCAAAATCCTTTTCTCTATCCAAACATGCCTGCTCCAACATTGCATCCACATCCTTAATCCTAACATTAACATTGCTTAGTTTGTTAAGACGGTTTGGATCAGATGTTTCTACTCGTTCACCTTCTTTTGCACCATCCATGATCCCACTTCAACTAGTTATTAAGCAACAAATCTTTATACAGAGTCACCTGAAGAATATTATACATAGATTAAGGGGGTGCTTATGTGCATTATGAAAGTGATTATGTAAAATTAAATAACAGGAACCAAATAATCAGTTGTAATAAGACATGTGAAGATAGTGTTGGATGTGCTTTTGCTGCATTAATTGTAATAATCACTCTCAATGATGTTGAATGTTGGCAAATCCTCATTATTAGCTTTCGAAAAGCTAATAATAACAGATGAGCAAAAGGGTTACTCAAATCAGTGCAATTTGCAAGTAAAGCTCACTTAAGCAATCTAAACAAAGTAAAAAAAAAACTACTTAAAATGTGCAAAATTCGAACCAATTATTGACAGTATTCCAAAGAGAAACAAACACATTACACAAACAAGAAGATTAGCAACCAAATTGCATTAGGAATTGTAACGCAAACTTAACTCTCATCTTACAAACCCTAATTTCATATAAAATTTTCAAATTCACCTTTCATTAGACATAATTCCCATTTGGGAACAAGCATATAATCAGGGCTTTCTTCGATTACCGAATTAATCATCAAAATTGAGAGAAAAAATAGTAGAAAAATTAGGAATCACCTGATTTTCGATGATTGAATGGTCGAACATCTTCATCTTCTCCATAACATGGATCCATGGTTTTGATGATTTCGAATCGAAATCCTTCGTGGGTTTTTCAATTTGGTGGATAATTCAAAATCCCACTTGATGAAATTGACAATAAGAACGATGAATGAAGACGAATCGAGAGAATGATGATGCTTCGATGATGTTCATGTCACCGAATTTTGAGCGTTGTTAGCCAACACCTCCATGCAAACGTCAAATTACAACCATGGTCTAAAGCTTTCGTTTCTAACGGTTTCTCGTGATGATTTGGGCAAATTTCACTCATCAACTTTTCTTGAAAATTCATAAATTACAACCATGGTCTAAATTTCCAATTATTGAGGTTCAATATTATAGAAATTATATTTTGTGTCATAATTTACGCATAAGTAAGCGGGGTTGTTTGGTTTGTATTGTTCTACCTGAACACGACTCATGTTCGGGTGTTGGGTTCGACTCTTATTCTGAGAAAAAATGCTCAGGGTTAAGACGTTTAAGCTAGCGAGTTTTTCTACTTGTGTGTTTCCTTCTGAGAGAGTTGGAGGTGCGATCCCGATTGAGAAACGGATAGGTAGACCCGATTTAGATAACATTTGTCATCCGAAGTAAAATCGTACAAAAGAAAAACAAACAAACCATAAATTCTAACCACTACACAAAAAGTCATGTAACCCAAACAAGATTGTTTAACCCGTTTATCTTAACATGTCAAACATGTTAATTGACTCGTTTCAAGTGTGTTGTTTTAAATTCAAGCTCAGCTTATAAAGCTCCTTTTATTTATTGTTTATTAATCATTTTACTCGTATACATTTATAACTATATTTGTATATATACAACTATAACTTTTATATATAACTTAGTATTTATTGTTAAGTTATTTTTATGTAATTCCATATATAATAATTACTATTATGTAATTCTACTATATATTAAAACCTTATGTCGGTGGCTACAGTGCCACCGACCCAACAAAACCCTAATCCCCAAATTGAAGAGCCGACCTCCACACCTTCTTCACCGTATCCTCAAAGCTGCCCTCGTCGGAGGACCTTATGCCCTTATCTCAAACCACTTCAGCACCACCAGCCACCCACGCCGATTTCTTCCCAACACCACCAGCCACCCACGCCGATTTCTTCCCAAGGTAGTAACGAATCTGGTACGAGTCGGAGTGACGGTGCGTCGTCGTCGGTGTCGGTGGAGAATATGAGTGGTTTGGGGTGGGGGAGGTGGTACAGTTTGAGTGAGCTTGAAGTTGCGACGAGTAATTTCGCGGTGGAGAATGTGATCGGAGAAGGAGGGTATGGAGTTTGTGTATAGAGGTGTTGTTCGTGATGGTTCTGTGGTGGCTGTGAAGAATCTGCTGAATAACAAGTGAGTTTTCTCGATTTGTTGTTTGAATTTTGCTCGTGTCGATTTGAATCTGTGGTGTTTGTATGCGATTGCAATTAGTAATGCATGTTGAGTTTGATTGTAACTTCCTCTGTGTGATTTAGGCAAAAATTAGTGGCTCTCAAGTGGTGTTCGACCCTTGCTCCAAATACTTCATTTTGATAACCTGCCTTCCCATATTTGGATCGACATATATGTGTTTTTTTCCTCCTTAGATATCAACATATTTGGAACAGACCTTAAAAAGCTCAATTTGTCATTACAGTGATGTAAAAATATATAATTAGCATTCCTTATTTTAACATTTTTAAAACACATCATCATCAATTGAGGTTATTGGTGTTATCATAACAGAGCTTTGAAAGCTCTATTCATGTTGTAGGTGACCAGCCATAGAGCTGCTGGTTTTGAGTTCAACCAAAAAGTGAATGAAATTATTTCCTTGATGATGAAAAGCCTATTTGATGAATTCAATACACATGAAAATGTATGTATGTGTTTATGTGCTTCAAAAGACTTAAAAGTTATTATGTTTTGCCCTCTAGCTCATGTTTCTTATTTTACATTTAGGTGTTCATACCTTTTGTTGCAGGTTGTCATGATTCGTGGGTTTGTTAGCTAAATTTTTTATGTTGATCGTTTATAAGGGAGTTAAAATAGGGATCTTAAGGTGGGGTTTTTTCACAGGATCATTTCTCCCTCATTTGAATTTATTGGTTTGATCATAACAGGGCTTTGAAAGCTCTATGCATGTTGTAAGAAACCAGCCATAGTGCTGTCAGTCTTGAGTTCAACCAAGAAGTGAACGAGGTTATCTCTCTCCTCACCCTCTCTTGCAGATCCTTTATTAAACTTATGAATCCAAAATCAATTTCTGTTGCTAAGCCTGCTTTTGTTTGTGTTCAGGTTACCTTTTGCGAGTCATCTCACACCACCACTAATCATCCGGAAAAAAAAAAAGAATTGGTGGATAGTTTTTTGGTATTTGAAGAGCCAAACCAAAGATGTGAAAGCATAAGCGGCGACTGTGTATTTTTCTCAGAAGTCAAAACACCTTTGATTGAATTCCACGGAAAAATACCAATAATCCATCTTAATTTGAATTTTTAATGTTTTGATGTTCATCATTTATAACCCAATATATGGTCAAGACGATACATATTGAATGTCAAGTTTGGCCGGTTGCGGTTATGTTTCCGGCGAAGGGCGATGGCCGCTTGGCTTGCCGTTTACGGTGACGCCGCTTGGCCTGTCGTCTTCGGACATCTGCGCTGCCACAAGTTCGGCCGGTTGTGGTTATGCTTCTGGCGCAGGAGGGCGATAGTTGCTTGGCTTGCCGTTTCCGGCGACGCCGCTTGGCCTGTCGTCTTCGGCCATCTGCGCTGCCATAAGTTCTTTGTTTCTCTTTTTTTTGGTGTTACAAGATGTCGGTGGGATCAGTATACTTTTTTCGCTTTCCATTTCTGCCACAAATGTTTGTGGATGTTTACTTAGGCCCACCGTGGTTGATTGTTCGGTGAATACGACTGTCTCGGTGTTATCTTCGTCGATAGGGTGTAAGGTGTGTAAATTATAGAGAGAGTTTTTGAATACATGAGTTTATCTAAACCAAACAAAATATATGTTTCGACATAAATCAAAGGTACTTGATGTAGCTGCATGTATGTTTTTGTTGGAGTTGGTGTAAGTTGGAATATTTTATTTTGTTGATTCTAGATGTGATTTCCTTTTTTATTTTGTCTGGGAAAGGAGAAGAATATAATATTGAACCTAATGTCTGATTTGTTTGGTGTTTGCATTTTTAGATTGAAGTACTGTGATGGAGTTTTGTTTTGTAGATCTATGTCTTTGTTAATATACTTTATTAAGATCTGATTGTTGTCATAGCAAGATGCACACAACAATGGAAAACTGTTAACTTTATAATATTCATAGCTCTCTTGAGGAATGTAGTGATATGTGTTGTTCCTTTTAGGGATGGAAATTGATGTTATTTCTATTAACTTTGAAAGTAAATAACCAAGTTGAAGCTTGTAACCAGTAATGGCCTAATCTTCACTCTATATTGAATTTATTTTGGAAGCATTAGGTTTGACAACAAAAGATGAAATTTGCTTCTTAAATCAAATAATCTCATGACATTTTGGTAAATTATATGATGATTTCTCATAAGTTGTTGATTTACATTACAGATGTCTGTATTGTTGGTGTGGCACGCACGCCACTTGGTGGATTTCTTGGTTCACTATCATCCTTATCTGCCACAAAACTTGGATCCATAGCAATTGAAGGTCACCTTTGTATTTTTTACTTATATAAGATTTAGATCATGGTATTTTGTCTGTTGTGCACTGCATTCTGTATTTGTTAACTGTCTTTTCATGAAAACTTTAGGTGCTCTAAAGAGAGCAAATGTTGATCCATCACTTGTACAAGAAGTTTATTTTGGAAATGTTCTTGGTACAAATTTGGGGCAGGGACCTGCTAGGCAAGCGGCATTAGGTGCAGGAATTCCTAATACTGTTGTCTGCACCACTCTTAACAAAGTTTGTGCATCAGGGATGAAAGGTGTGACAACTGTTTATGTTGCTATATCGTCTACTTTACATTGTTCATTATTGTGTACTTTGAGATAAAAATGAGGAAAACCACATGTCATCTGTAACATAGTCCTTTTGATAAACTGCAGCAACCATGTTGGCAGCACAAAGCATCCAATTGGGATTAAATGATGTAGTTGTGGCTGGTGGTATGGAAAGCATGTCTAATGTTCCCAAATACATTTCTGAAGCAAGGTTAATATTACCTGAATCCTTGTATTTGTATTAGTGTTGTTATGGATCAGTATGAATGGTGTTTGGTATGGGTCAAAACGGGTGATATTTGGTATGGGTCAAAATGGATGGATTTGGTAATGGGTCAAAATGAATGGTGCAGGGTAATTCAGGTGGTGGTATCGGAGGCAACATGACCAGATATACAACATACAACCATTGACAGTCATGCATCTTTAACCGGGTTAGTTTGTTATTGTGTAGTTTTTATGTTTAGTTTTGTTTAGTGCAGTGGTTTAGCCAAGTTGTAGTAGCTTTCTTTCACTATTAATCTCATTATGTTGGATTAATAGAGTTGTTAATTTTCAATATACAAACAACAAATCCCGCGGCATCGCGCGGGTATGTTTGCTAGTTATATATAATATTAACTAAAAAGCATATAAATAACAGCCTTGTAAGTAATATTTAAAAAGAAGAGTAAATTGTCATTTTCGTCTCTGAGTTTTTAACTGTTTTGTCATTTCCATCCAAATATTAATTTTTTCCCCTATGGCTCCCTTACTTTTTAAAAAATTGTCATTTTCATCCGATCTCGTTAGTCAAGTTAGTTTAAAAGTTAAGTTTACTTGAATCAAGGGTAACAATGTCTTTTTACATTATTTTAACAAAGTGATTTTACCTCTTTACCTTATAAACTTGCTTTGAAAACCCTAGAACTCATATGAATCCCGATTGAAGAACCCCTGCTTGAAAACTTGTGTTGCTCTGTGCTGCAAGAATCCCGAATCATTGCTAGGCTCTTGTGGATCGAGAACCATCGTTCGCACCTCGTGTGTTAAAGATCGCACCTCGTGTGTTAAAGATCGCACCTCGTGGACTCCTACAAATCGGAGATATCAAGCTTTCGCACCTCGTGGACTCCTACAAATCGGAGATAAGAAGATGGAGTCGAAGTTTTGGAGCTGTGGGATTGTTAGTTCGATTGACCCTCCAATGTGTCAAAGATCGCACCTCGTGGACTTCTACAAATCGGAGATATCAAGCTTTCGTTTTCTCGATTTGCTTATTAGAGTTTGTATGTTGTTATACAGCTTAAGGTTTACGGAGATCTGCGTTTGTTTAATCTCTGAGATAAGAAGATGGAGTCGAAATTTTGGAGTAATCAGGTTTGTTTGGCTTTCTATTGTAAATATAGATCAATTCATGCTTTATGACTATTATGAGTAATAACTGTGAACCAGATAGGCTCTTTGTATACTAGAATTGTAGATTTGATGTAACAGTTTTATTTTTTCTGTATGTGTTAATAGGCTGACAGCGAGACTGAATCTGAAGTTAGTGATTATGAGCAAGATGATGTTAATGAGGGACAGGGAAGGAGCTGTGGGTTTGTTAGTTCGATTGACCCTCCAATGTGTCAAAGATCGCACCTCGTGGACTCCTACAAATCGGACTCTTGAATTCAATCAATATAGAAGAATGGCAAAAGGGAACAAGCTATTGAAAGTAGTAGTAGGGCTTAGTTAGTTGTTTTTCATTGTTTTTCTTTGTAATTGAGCATTGAGATGGAATTCATGAGGTTATGTTGTTCTTGAAATTGGAAAAAATAAAGATTGTGTAGCTTGTAGCCACTATTGTTTCTTAATATAAAGTTTAACTTTTTGGGTCATGAAATGGTCATGTATTGTGCAGCTTGTACAGCTTGTAGCCACTATTGTTTCTTAATATGAAGTTTGACTTTTTGGGTCATGAAATGGTCATGTATTGTGCAGCTTGTAGCCACTGTTGTTTCTGCATTTTGTGTCCATTTTTTATGGTCAATGTTAAATTGTAAAATACCAAAGTACCAAAACCAAAATTACATAGTAGATGGTTGAATTACCTCTCCAAACTTCCAAAACCAAAATTATATATACCAAAGTACCAAAACCAAAATTACATAGTAGATGGTTGACTTGACGGTTGTGAGCCAACTTGTGATCCCGATCCCTCTGCCTCGCAAGTTCTCTTATTATGTCCTTTTCCCTTGCACTTGTCACACGTTACTGAGTAACCTTTCTTTGGCATCTTTCCACCTTTAGCAATTGTTTGCGTTAATTGAATTACCTCTCCAACTGACTTCTTCCTCTTTTTTGTTGGTCTTCCAACTTGTATGTGATGCTTTGGAGCAATTAATGTAGTTGGGCATTGACATTTTGTCCACAAGTTCTTTCCATTAAGTGGGTCTATAGTATTCGCATAAACTTTTTTCCAGGTCTCTAACCAATAAACCTGATTAACCCATTTCTCTAGTATACCATCACCAATTCCATTCATTGCCATATTCCAAATACTTGCCACCGCATGCTTGCATGGTATCCCGGTCAAATCCCATTTTCTACATGAGCAACTCCTTTGGTCCATAAGAACTACACATTGGTCATGTTCAGAACCACTAACCTGATACTTGGACGCCCCATTCCAAATGACCGTGTAATGTGTGGCATCAGTCTTGATTTGTTCAAATATCTTAGTAACAGCAGTGTTAAAGGTCCCTGACACTTTGCAATTGTCTTTTGTACCACAACAATCCTTTTCATTAGGTACTCCCTAATAAACTCTAGACAAGTGATGATAGGCTTGTCCCTACCCCCCACCAGTTGTCAGTTGAAAACTTCACATAAATTGTTCAATAATACATCACACTTTGCCCTGCCTGCATATGATTAAAATCCTATTACATTGAATACAAATATAACATTAAACAATAAAATAAGAAATGATTAAATTCAACTTACAACTAAAATGAGCTCTTGACCAGTGTCTTGGTGGAATAGCTTTCAACCAATCATATGCTGCCTTATCTTGTTTTAAAACTTCTTTCATAACCCTATCATACCCTTGTATCGTGGTTGCACTTGCACACTTCCAGACAAGCTCTTTGTATACTTGTCCGCTCCACTTTTGTTTCATGTTCTCATGGATATGTCTAAGACAATATCTATACTCAGCACTTGGAAACACTTTACTTATTGCAGGTATGATGCCCTATATTAAAAACAAAAACAAGATAAGTATAACATATAAGAATATGTAATTACTTACTTCCGTGCATACCTTTTGTCTGTCACTAATAAATGTAAAATTAGAATTGGATGAGAGCTGTAGATCATCTCTTAAACACTCTAAAAACCAAGTCCAGGAACTTGCACTTTCAGATTCAACGATTGAATAAGCAACATGATAGATACCATTGTTTGCATCCACTCCAACTGCAGTTAAAATCTGACCTGGATAAGGCCCTTTTATGAAACACCCATCTAGTCCTAGTAGCTCTCTCCCACACATCTTATAACCAACCTTCAAACCACCTAAACATATGTAAATCCTCTTAAACTGCCTAGTTTGACTGGTTGGGTTACATTCATTTTCAACATCAATCTTCATAGTTGTGCCTAAAGAAAAATGTAAATTAGATATCTTGATACAACAATCATTTAAACAGAAGTAAAATTCTGAGTTTGAATACATATAGTATTACCTGGATTAGATCTAATAAGCTTTTCACAATAGTCTCTAAGGATTTCATATTGAGCCTTATAATCTCCTTGAATCATTTTAGTTGCAAGCATCTTAGCCCTAAAAATCTTTTGAGATGTGACTTGAACCTGGAATTTCTCTTGCAACATCTCTTGAATATATATAGCTTTGATTTTTTCTTCTTCTTTCTAATGCTACTTAATGCTGCTTCTAATGGGGGTCACTGTCAGAATCACTTGGACTGTCAAAGTCATCAAGATCAAGCTCATCGTCTACTAGCTCTTCATCAATAACAAGATCTTCACCTACATAGTCAACTACCGATCTAAATTCAGCCATATCTATATTCACATCTTCAACCAAATTATCTTTATCTGTTATAAAATCAGAATCTTCATAGTCATCACCATCTCTAACATGCTCCACATACACCTCAATAACTTTATGCTTCTCAACATACTTTATCAGCATGTTAACATCAGTTTCATTAGCTAATGGTCTTAAACCGAAATCTAATTCCTCACCTGGAATTCTAAAATGTTGTCTCTTCACATCTTCTTTTGCATAACCAAGCTAATCTAACATATCATGAACGACATTAAGCGAGAAACAACGGGAATCAACCATGTCAATAAAATTAATAGTTCCATTGCGATATATTGTATCCGGAAACTCACTAAACTCTCCCCCATGGTGAAATTCCATTGTAAAATAACTACGGTTTTGACCTAAAACACAAAATTAACATAGTTCTAGTTTTATGATTCATATGTAAACAGGAAAAAACATACCATAGTCTGTAGTTATATCATAATCTTCACCACTTTTTCGTAAAGACCACATACAAGAATCTCGAAAATCCATTGATTTTACACACTCGATTGAATGATGGAACAGTGGTCGACCAAAGCACACTCGATCGAATAGGATTTTGCAAACTCGATAGGCTTTGATCGATTGCAATGGAACAGGGGATCGAACGTGGAACAGGGGATCGAACGTGTAGTTGCAACCGTCTGCATGTATGTTTTTAGGTATTATAATTTAACATTTATAGTGTAAAAAGACGATATTACCCTTCACATGGGTTAAATTCAAATAAACTTAACTTTTAAACTAACTTGACTAACGAGATCGGATGAAAATGACAATTTTTTAAAAAGTAAGGGAGCCATAGGGGAAAAAATTAATATTTGGATGGAAATGGCAAAACAGTTAAAAACTCAGGGACGAAAATGACAATTTACTCTAAAAAGAATAACATATCAATATTATCCTCTTTTAAGATCATGAGCCGGTTAAATTTGATACATGAAGCTCGGTTTCGAACTCGTTTCTTAAATGAGTTCCATTATAAAATCAAACACACAAGATCGACTACGTCTATTCTTGCTTCTAACCAAGTTGATCTCAAATTGTTTACGAACCACTCAACTCATTTACTTCAGATCACGAAATAATTTCTTTAACGGTTAGATTTTACCATACATGTCTTACCCCACCTAATCTACACCGCAATCAATTAGCACCAACTCATCATAGGCGAGACTCGGGATCACAAGATAATTAAAATTACTTTTTTTAAACAATTAAAGTTTTATAAAAATAATCACACTTTTGTCCTGCATGTTCTTATCAAATCAGAAATCAACAAATTTACATGCACGTGAAACCTTTGATTTGCATCCAAATGAACATCTCAATATCTTCTGATCAAACAAACATCATAATATTCTCAACAAAACGCTACAACATTTATACGTTATTCATCACCAACAACAACATGTGTAATTATTGATGGTGAATGCCAATAAACAACGAAACCGATTTATATTTCGTAACAGAAACACACACACACCCACACAGTGAATACACATAGTGGGTCTCTCTCGTTGTGATAATCTTGTTGAATTTTGATCAGCTCTGTTTTGTGATATCGGATCGAAAATGGGATTGATTTCGGGGATGTTTATGGGGGCTTTGTTTGGGATTTCGATCATGGCGGGTTGGCGTTATATGATGAGGATCCGAAGCAGAAATCGCGCTGCAAAGGTAATGGATTAATGTAATCATCATATTATGGTTAAGATTCGTTGATGTTATGAACGATTCGAGTGTTTGTTTACGTTGATTGTGTGTGATCATGTTTCATTAGGGATCTGAGTTCATCACTGATTTTGTTATGTTAGTATTTGTAATGGTTGTAGTGCGTAATAATATTTCATTGTGGGTGTTTAGATGTATGCCTAAACTTGTAATCCAGATGTATGTAAAATCGCCTAATCATCCAAACTTTAATAAAACCGATAGCTGATTATGATTATAATCATCAGTTAGCATATAATTACTCTGAAATTACACATCCAAACATACTGTCATTTTAACTAGTGGTGGGTTGATTTTAAATTAGTTTCTGTTTCTTTTAATTTGATTATCTTTATTCAGATGATTTACTTTGTCCTCAGGCAGCTGATATAAAGCTTCTTGGATCTCTTGATAGAGATGACCTAAAGAAGCTTTGTGGTGAAAACTATCCCGAATGGATATCGTTCCCTGTATATGAGCAGGTTGTGCTTCTAAAAGTGATTTATCGCGGTTTAAAATAAGACACAAGTAGTTAATAAGTAGTTGAGTTGTTAGATAACTTTACATTTCTCTCAATTGTTTCTCAGGTGAAATGGCTGAACAAACAACTGAGCAAACTGTGGCCATATGTTGCTGAAGTGAGTTTTTCTACTTCTGCTATTCATCACCTATATGATTATTGTTATTAATAGTATCTCAAATGTTATTTGCAGGCTGCTACTATAATAATAAGGGATTCTGTTGAGCCCATATTGGAAGAGTATCGGCCATCAGGGATTTCGTCTTTGAAGTTCAGTAAACTGTCTCTAGGAAATGTTGCACCAAAGATTGAAGGTATATTGCATAACCAACATCCACTAATCGCTATGATTTTATTCGTTGCTACATGTTTCATTCTATGTGTTTTCATATTGAGTGCTGATGGAAATTGTGTTAAAGTGATTTAGTTTCTTGCTAATTGTGTTTTTGGGATTGCTAATTATAACTGTCTACCATCTTATTTCTGTTTATACTGCATCCATAAGTTGTTTTTGAGGGTATTTGGAATGTTTATCCAATCTGTTTATGTGATTATATGAGTGGACGCAGTTGTTTAGAATAAGTAGTTTAAAGATGAATGTTCCAAACTACTTATTTCAAAAAAATAATAAACGGATAAACATTTTTAATAAGCAATCCCAAACACCCCTCAGAAGGTCCCATGAAATTTGCAGCCAGCCCGACATGCGTATTAGTCAAAGTGTTTGGATAATAGTCAAACATGAGTTGTCAAGTTACTTGGTATGTGCAGGTATCCGGATTCAGAGCCAAAAGCAGGGTCAAATAACAATGGACATGGATTTCCGATGGGGTGGTGATCCAGATATTGTTTTAGGAATTGAAGCTGGTGTTTCGTTACCTATTCAGGTTAGATTTGATTCAATGATTATGATATTCTTTATAATCATTTCTTGAATGAAAATCATACTATTTGTTGCAGCTGAAGGATCTTCAAGTTTTTACTATAATTCGTGTTATTTTTCAACTTTGTGATGAAATTCCTTGCATCTCAGCTGTTGTTGTGGCCTTACTTTCTGAGGTAATCCATACTAAATTATTGTTAGATGCTTAATATTGGAATACTGTATTTTCAACGACTTTGATGACACATTTGTGCTGATCGCGAGAGACTATATACTTTTTGGTAGTTTTCTGCAAACGAAAACATTCTTGTAATTGACACTTTCCGTTCAAAATCATTTACTTCTGCTATTTTTTCTTTGTATGTTTTGCATATCATGCAAAATTTTCAAGAACAAATGATCTATGTCCAGCAAATAATCAAGTACAATGGTTCAAATTTGCTGAAATTGATTTATATCCCTTTTTTTATCAACTAATACAA
Organism: Flaveria linearis; assembly: GCA_024085815.1. Classification (NCBI taxonomy): domain Eukaryota; kingdom Viridiplantae; phylum Streptophyta; class Magnoliopsida; order Asterales; family Asteraceae; genus Flaveria; species Flaveria linearis. The sequence continues at coordinate 130,533 of JABSNV010001281.1, forward strand.
AGTTGATGCTTTTTGGTATCAGCCAAAGCCAAGATTTGATTATACATTGAAGGCAATTGGAGGAAGTTTAACAGCCATTCCTGGACTTTCAGATATGATTGAAGTACACTTTCTTCATTACAAGATCACTGTTTGTTTAATCATGGCATCTCATTAAAATATTTATCACTTGGCATTATGTGTAGGATACTGTAACTTCAATAATTACCGATATGCTTCAATGGCCGCATAGGATTGTTGTTCCCCTTGGTGGGGTACCTGTTGATACAAGGTAATATCGATCAATCACAAAAGGTTATAGAGCAACATGATTTAGTAAATAAATTGAATTAGAAAGTAGGATTTAGAATATCATACATAAATTGTGTCAAAAACAAAGTAAATGACTCTAAAAGTCACTTGCAGTAAACCTTAGTGATATTTATTGATATATTATGCAGTGATTTGGAGCTTAAACCACAAGGGAAGCTCCTGTTAACAATTGTGAAAGCAAATCATTTGAAAAATATGGAAATGATGGGAAAGTCTGATCCCTATGCAGTTGCATTCGTTCGGCCATTGGAAAAATTCAAGACAAAAGTAGTTGAAAACAACTTAAATCCTGTTTGGAATCAATTGTTTCATCTAACTGTGGAAGACAAAGAGACTCAATATGCAGTTGTTGAGGTCTAATCCTAAATTCCCCAACAGCTTCTTCATTTGTATCATTGTGTAATCATATTATGTGTGAATTTAAATAGGTTTTTGATGAAGATATTGGATCTGATCAACGACTGGGAATAGCAAAATTGCCGTTGGTTGATCTTCAACCCGAAGTTGAGAAAGAAATTGAATTGAGACTGATGCCTTCACTTGATATGCTCAAGATCAAAGATAAGAAAGATAGAGGGAATATTATAGTCAAAGTAAGTAATAAAATATGACAACCCTTTTCCTCATTTGACATGCATACTTCATCACTCTCTTTTATAATGTAGTTGTGTTATCATTGAGTATTTCATACATTCAATCAAATCCACAACGTTGGGATGGCCAGTCAGGTACATAGTTTAAGATAAGCAATGATGATTAATTTGTATCAAACTACCAATGTAAAATGTGTTGAGGATAGGCGAGATGTTGCATTTTATACTTGATAAACGCTAATATGTAATGAAAGACCGATTCAAGTGTTGATTTGAATATGCAGGCAAAGTATCATGAATTTACTAAAGAAGAACAAGATGCAGCGTTAGCCGAAGAGAAGAGGATGCTTGAAGATAAAGAAAAGATGAAAAACGACGGTGCCATAAATAGCACCATGGATGCCATTGATGATCCAACACAAGGATGAGGTAGTCAAAATTTACTTTAAATTGTAAGCTTTGATTTCAACTTCTTAAAAGTTTTGTGTTTATTTACTCTTTTGATTCGGGTTCACAAACGATTGATTATATGTAAATCTTGATGCATAGTTATGCCACTCATTTCTTAGTTTGGATGTTGATAAAGGTGTATTTCTCACGTGTTTGAGATTTGCATCTTCCCAAATGAAATATGTGTGATCTTGTGTATACTCTTGTAATAAAGGTACTATTCTTTTATTTTTTAAATCGTTGTTATGAAACCCGACTCGCGTGTCCAGCTGATATAACCGAAACAGTTGACAGCCACTTGTTTAGTTACAAAACATTGAACCAGACACAAATGAACCAGATGGTTTGCATTGCTTGCATTGCTGATCGCCTTTTACAGCCGAATTCTATAAGATAACTTTATTAACTAGTTTTATTTAGTTTGCCAACTATATAACTTTAAATATATATCTCTAACAAGACATAAGAACAGGGCTTATGGAGGTGATTTGTACATAAACTTGCATAAAACAACCACCTTCTAATTTATAATTCTACCCTTTTTGGGGCAAAAATGTAAAATTTTAAATTATTTGTTTTGCACCAATCAACATACTAATAGTGAGAGATGTTAGAGATACACATAAAAGGTTACGCTAACATCCCTCTATACAACTTGTATACGACTATATGAATCGTATAGGATACAAACTCATTGCTTTACTTACCAATACTAATAATTTTATTCATAATATGTATAGTTATAGTTGATTAATGTATGTATATGAAAACATTGTTACTAAAAACAAAATATGTATTTTGAATATAAGGGTTAGATTAAATTTACAAGGGTTAGATTAAATTTACAAGGGTTAGATTGTAAGCATTTTCTCAAATATCATGTGTCAAGTATTTGAATATACTTTACATTAAATTTACAAGTTTTACTCGTCACAAACTAACATATAATCCAAATCAACACATTTTATATACCATGTTAAAACTGTATCCTCAAAACAACTCACAATTCAAAAACCAATACCAAGAATATGATATTATAATATCATATGAACAAGTACCAAGATCAAAACAAATTTATTATAATCGTCAATTTCAATCTATTTACTTAAAACAATAACATTAAGTCCATTAATTAAAATAACCCGTTACCCTTAAACCTAATTCTATCATCCTTTTCATATATTTTCCTAAAGACAGCAAAATTCATAACAAAAGATCCTCAATTAATTTTCATGGTGTCAAGATCCCACAGGACCTACAATTTAGCACAACCCTTCACAAACCAAATTTATTGAATCAAATTTGCAAACACAAATCAACATAATTTGTTCATAATTCTCCAATTATCAAGAAAACAATGTCAAAATTCGATCCATATGAACACCTCAAGATCATCAAGAACAAAGACGGAACCCTCACCCGGTTAATGGAATTCCCCCAAATTCCGGCCACCGGCGACGAAGACGGCGACCTCCGGCCAGGCCAAACCGTCGTCAGCAAAGACGTAACCCTCAACGCCACCAACAACACATGGCTCCGCCTCTTCCGTCCGGCGAAAATCCCCTCAAACACCCGACTACCGGTGGTTCTCTACTTCCACGCCGGCGGATGGATCAACTTCCGAGTCTCCGACGCCCTAAACCACGAGACGATGACCAAACTCTCCGGCGAGATCCCCGCGATCGCCGTCGCCGTCAACTACCGCCTCGCACCGGAGACGAAACTCCCCGGCCAATACGACGACGCATTGGACGCGTTACACTGGCTCCAATCCCAATCCCAATCCCAAACCACCGACCCCAACGGCGACCCTTGGATCACCCAATTTGGGGATTTCTCTAGGGTTTTCCTCTACGGCACCTCCAGCGGCGCCAACATCGTCCTCCACACCGCCCTACGCATCATCAACAACAATCTTACCCCAATCACAATCGCCGGCACCATCCTCTGTCAGCCGTTGATCGGCGGGAGGAAGCGGACGAAGTCGGAGATCAAGCTGGCGGCGGACACGCTGTTCCCGTTGCCGGTGATCGATCTGCTGTGGGAGCTGGCTTTGCCGGAGGGTACGGATCGGGACCATCGGTACTGCAATCCGTTGGGGGATGAGCAGGTGAAGGAGAAGATGAGGGGATTGGGGAGGTGTTTGGTGATAGGGTTTGGTGGAGATCCGTTGATCGATCGGCAGCAGGAGCTTGTGCAGATGATGGTCGTGCAGGGGGTCGTCGTGGAGGCCAGGTTTGATGACGTCGGCTTTCATGGGATTGAGATGGTGGACCCCAGGAGAGCCTCCGCTATTCTTGGATTTGTTAAGGAGTTTGTTGGGTCAACGTAAATCGTTTTTTTTTTTCTTTTTTACGTCCAAACATACACTCTACCGAAACCACGTGGCATATAAAAAATATTTATGTTAGAAATTATTCTTTTATTAGGTAAACTAGGTGTGATCCAACACGCGCGTTGCGCATGTCTTCAACGTGTACCAATGCAGCATGCACTTCTTAGTGATAAACTGATACAAACAAAGCTCAAGAGTATGCGTTCTGTTGTGGCTACAAAGTGGAGACGACGACACACCAAACAACGGAAACCTTCTTTGCTATCATCATAGCCTTCATGAAATGTACACGGTAACCGTACGACATAGCCAATGCAACTAATGTAGAAGGTGTACAGAAAGAAACAAACTTTGAAAATCGCTATTCATTTTGTTTGCAAATTGAAGATAGAATAACTTAATGTCTCAAACAATTTGACATGTTCGGACAAACACTCGTTCATCATCATTGAGACAAATCTTCATAGGGTACAAAACTTTATGTCAGAGGGCTCAAAGACGACAGCTCATAGTGGCTGCAAACAAATGTTTACGTCGCCAAGGCAACAAACACATCATCTATATTTTACTCGTCATCGCCAATAAAGAATTGAGGCAATACCATTTTCAACGTACCAAACAGCGCATAATACCCTCTAACACATCATCCTTGCAAAATTAAAGTCTAGATGAGCGTATAGTCATCATCACAACTCATTTTAGCCTGAAAATGCACTATTGTAATCGTAAGGGCAAGTATTGTTGCAGGCAAAAGAGTAATAACGTTTTAGATGGGTAAACTCCAAGTTAGAATCAACTCTATTGACTTTTGAAGTACCAAAGATAGGAGTAAGAAATATATGTAGATTATCACTACTTTTTCTCTGAGGTAAAATATCTAATGGTAGCTGCAAGTTTCTCAACTCATATTCCTGAGCCTGAATTAAACAAATTAGCCAGAAAGAAAACAATAAACAAAAACAAAATTTCCATCTCAATTGAACTCAGGTTAAATTTTATGCATACAGGTAGCAATAATTAAAGGTTAGCCAAAAGAAAGCGGTCTATAGTGACAAAGTGTCCTTTTCATATATAAAATATCTAATAATCTTATTTGAAAAATTAGCTTTATATATTGAAATAGTAATATATTCCAAGGCGTGTTGCGCTGGATAGAGCATGCTACATAGAGTGAAGACTACACAATGTAAAAAATGTGACTTTTTTACAATTGATGGTGATTACATCAATGACACGTTTGTGGAGAAATGTGTGATATCTGTAATTTTTTTCTTTGCAAGCTGCAATAGATTATCAAAATTAGCATTGGCATAGTTGAATGATTATCAAATCAAAGTATCCGATTGTACCTGAATGTTTGATTCCAAGATTAAATCGTGGATTCAAGATTTCATGTGAGATCAATTTGATTTGAAGGTTTGTCAACGGGATTGTTGTATTTGGTTTGCATGCCAAGATGTAGATAATCTTAGTTTTGTTAAGTCCACTTGGATGTTATAATCCTAAAATATTCTAAATTACCACTGAAAGTGTTTATGTATCGTCAATATCAAGTACATGTCATTTTACTCGTTGACAACCAAGTTCCTAAACTTCATCATTGAGTTTTAGGGTCTTAGTTTCACCTTACTAAGAGATGCCTGCAAATATTTTCAAGTGTCCATCTTAGCTGTTAGAGAAAAACCATTATCCAAACTAAGTAAATGAGTGAAATTTCATCATCTATGTTTGATAAAGTGAAACTAATTCTTGTCTTACTTAAAGTTGCAATATCTGCAAGTGAAATTAAGAGATAGACATATAACACATCTTGATTTTCTTGTGCAGGTGAAGTATGAACCACTATAGGTTTTGCTTTTGTTTTTGGCAGATGATGTTTTTTCTGTTTGGTTAAAAGCAAACGTGTGCATAAACCGAATAAATTCCTAAATAAATCAAAAGATCATATTACATGTAACAGAGATGTATTTATATTGGGGTTCTCTTATGAAACTTATTAATCCATACATCAACGTTCACATGTAAAGTTTGGTGTATTAAAACTTATCATCTTTGAGGCAAACATTGCTAATTGTAAATTAAAAAATAATTAAAAAAAACTAACATACATCATTCAAAATATTCCTGCATATTCAATATATGACCAAAACAACCAAAAATCAATTCCACACATATCAAAGGAAATAGGTTGATGTGAACCTAAGTTATGACAAAGCTTAAAATTAGATACTCAGTGATCTAACAAGACATAAAGAAACTTTTTATAAGTTCGTAAGTAGTTTCTAAGAGGAACTGCAGAAGTAAAATAAACACATTTGATTTGCAATAACCCAAACCAAATACAACTACATACACACCATGTAAAATCAATAATAGGATCTAGCACACAATGTAAGGTGAGGTGTTTTTTTAGTTGGGTAATTAGTCTCAGCATGTTCTTATAAAAAAATAGATAGCTCGTACACCATGCAAATGATTAGGTACCTGTGAGTTGGCTTTAGTTGATGGTGTTGGAAGATCATGCAAGGTGATTTTGACGTGTAATCTTAGTTCATGATCAAGTTTTCTATAAATATTCAAACATAATATCAATTCATTAATTTACCAAACTAAACATGGACTACATATTGGAATTTTGTTAGTATCGTAACAAATGTAAGAAAATAATTTGCTACCTGGTTTGAAGATTGGATCTTTATCCACAAGTCATCACTAACCGCCCCACTTATCAGCAATCATCACTACCTCACTCTTCCACTCATTCCCAATCACTGCCACCGTGATTACTATCAGAAGAACATCATCTTCAGCTTCCGATATTTCGAAATTTATCACTTTAAAGTTGAAACGGTGACAAAAAAAGATAAAATTAGGTACAAAAATCACATGTTTATTTCTGAAATCAGGTTGATATCATGAGTGGAAAATGGGGATGCATGCTACACTAAACACCTCTCACCAAGACAACACTACCTACATTTTGCCGTCTCCGATTGTCGAAGTGGAGGGTCTCCACCGAAACCCTAGAAAGCAGCACCTGCCATCGCATGCAGCGAGCGAACCTTCAAAGCCGCTAAAATCGTCACCCAGATCTCCGCCTGCACTGGCCGGTGGTCACGAATTCTAAAGCAAAACCACTTCAGGTGGCCCCGACTTCTAAAGCAAACCCATTTCAGGTGGCCCACGACCATCTGCAGATAGGAAGTAGAAGGTGTGGTCTCTTGCTAGGCGTCCCTGTTCACCGTTGTCGCAATTGGAGAACCTTCGTGGAAGAACCTTTGATCTGATCTCTAACGTCTCCGTCTCCGTCCCGTCTCTCGTCTCCGTCTCCGTCTCCGTCTCCGTCTCCGTCTCCGTCTCCTCCGTCCTCCGGACAAAAGTGAGCTTTGGAAAACACACCACGCCTGGTGTGATAAGACAACAAATAAATCTAATGCGCATCACCGATTTATACTTTCTTGCATTAGTGGCTTGTAAACCACTATTCATATTGTTCATTTCCTTTGTTATTAACATATAGTATATTGTACGGTAGCAAGCCATGAGGTTTAGATTAATAGAGTTTTTAAAAGTGTTCGAAAGTTTAAGATTGAAAATTAGACTGTATAAAAGTAAGCGAGTAGCATCGTTCCTGCAAACTTGTTTACGTTCGTTATGGTTTGGAGATTAATGAACCTATTATTGATGAGTCGTATTAAAACAATATCATGCACATGTGTTTTGCGTCATAAAGATTGGGCTGTCGCGACGGAACCGTATGATGACCTCAACGCGGTATAGCACGTTGTAAGCATGACACGCAGGGCCGGCCCCTTTAAATTACGTGAAAGCACCATGCTTCAGGCCCCCCATATTAAAGGGCCCCTAAATTGAGTAAAATAGGTTTGTAATTGAATATGAAGACAAAAGCATGTAATTGTGATCATAGCACACTCAAGGAGACATTTTTTTATTATATAGAATATTTAATGAGCTTGCAGTATTTTTGTTAGAGCTAAACCATTGACATGTGATGAAGGAGATTGATAAGAGGGATTGATCAATGAAGTAAGTTGATGTGTTTGTTAGAATAAATATCATTACATTCTCGGGTTTTTGAATTTATAGTTTGACTAGCTTATTAGGAGGTTTTTGGATGTTTATATGAAAAGAGATTTGTGCTATTAGACGGGTAAGAAAATGGGTCATACTAGAAAATTGTTACCATCCGAACACCTAAATTTTGTATGTTGATGACAAGAAATTCATAAAAGGCCTCATTCTTAAGTTCGCTTGAGGCCCCCGAAGATTGAGCCGCCCCTGTGACACGAACTTCTTGCGTGCCTGCAACCAATAGTTTAATAAAAATCAAAAAAAAAGAATAAATAAAGAAAGAAAAAAGGGAAGGCCAAAAAAAACCAGTAAGGAAAAAATTGTTGGAGTCGGGGCTTGAACACCCAGGCTTTTGTGTTAGTTTAGAAAAAGATAATATACAATAGCAATTGTACTTGAAAAAAATTGAAGGTCATAAGAGTACAACGCGGGCAATGAGAGGTTCATCCTCGACATTGCAAAATGTATAATAGTAACTTAATGTTACTAACTAATCTTGCTATGGTGATTATTTTACGTAACCTCAAGTCGCCGTGAATCATAGGTAGGTAATGATTCGTATAACTCGCTAGCATGACATCTACTTTTTATATTTTTATTTAGGGGTAACTTTGTAAAATAGTACCATTTTTAAAAAGTGTTTCATTAGGTACTAAAGTTTTAAAATTATTCCAAATTGGATCACTTCAGTTTTTATCAATGTTTCAGAACCGGATCGGACGTCGAACCGACGCCTTACTGGTTTGGTGGTCTGACCGGTCGGACCGATGGACCGGATTTAACTATATTTTAATTATATTTATATATGTAATTAATATAAATAATTTATATATGATTTTATATATATTTTATATTTATATAAAACTTAACTATATTTGTAATCCTACGCACTAATTTTGGTTTACTACCCCGTTTTACCACAAAATCAAAAAAAAAAAAATCAGAAACCGGTCGGAACCGGGCCGTTCGCCGGTCCGCCGGTTCAAAGCCAAAAACGAATCACCCCTGACCACCGGACCAGCCCCCTTCGCGGTCGAACCGGTCGGACCCGCCGGTCCGATCCGGTCTCAACAACCTGGTTTTTATATTTTTAAATTAAAATTCTTGATATGTTTTTTAGCATGTTATACTTTACTTTCAGTTAAAAAATATTTTGTTTCTATCTTTTGATACTGATATGAAATATTAACGTAAATTTTAGTTACTTTTTTTATTTTTTTCATATTAACATGTTTTTTTATTTTTAATATAATTTTATATATTGAAAATGATTGACTCTCACGTCTTCTCCACCGTTACTTTCTTGACATAAGAAAATTTAATGATGACTCGATTAATCGTTTTAGTGATCCATTTGAGAACACTTTTGAAACTTGGTTACTGTTCTATTAAATTTTCTTTTTATCTAACAGTGGAGAAATTGATTATCTTTAATAAACCAGTCAGCGCATGTGTGTTGATACATGAAAAGATTTAACTGAAACATTCAGAAAAAAATAAATACGAAGATGTGCAGTTTTTTTAATCATATTTTATGTTATAGAATAGAAATTTTTTGTGTTTTAGATTATTCATAACAGAGGCTTACAGGCTCATTCCTCCTTCACATTGGCATCTAAACACCCTGAACGAAATAAGTTGCATACACAAATACACATGCTATCGATAATAAAGATAACAAAAGATATCAGTGATTCAATATTCAAGAAACCTATGAACACAAACAAAAGAACACATCATTCTTTCAGAAGAACGAGGTAGATATTCACATCCACTTCTTTACAATTAGACCCTCAGTTCACGAAATGAACACAAGATACAGTCAGTCAAACTATGATCTTATCGTTACACCTATTAAAAGAACGAAATAAGTTGCATGCACAAATACACAGGAGCTATAACCCCAACCAACAGCTTGAACACATGCTATCGATAATAAAGAATAGAATGCAATGATCGTTGATGATAAAAATTCTTTTCATACACCTAGTTACATCCCGGATGTACGGGTGGTCAAACTTTATGTATTTGACCCCATATGAACGATACTTTGTCATTGCCAACTCGAGCACGGCTTCATGTTCCCATTGTAGTGAATGACAGCTGCTTTCCTCGATATCTTTCTTATCAATGCTTGGGTTATACCCGAGCCCGAGTAAATCCCATGACTTGTCAAGCGGATGCGTAAGCCCGTAAAATGTCATCAATCCAGGTGGCAAAGTCCCAAGCTTCCATAAAACCCTATCTTCATTCTGACAGCAACACAACCAGTAAGGCAGTAATATACAAACAGTTCACAATTCTTTGTAATGATGACAAGTAACAAGCAAGTATTTAAAAATATGATACAATCAAAATCCTACCATATTTGCCATTTGTGGTAAATACCAGTTATATCCTTCTTCTCCACACGTCAAGGTCAAACATATTCATCCCATAAGCCCAAACCGCACGCATTCGGGTCAAATTTCTTGCAATATGAGGATTTGAGAAGTTTTAAGTACTTGTCAAAACGGTGAAAGCTTTCTCCACATGTTTCAACAGCACCATTCACTTTCCCGTTCAGATCAATTCCATAACCCCGTTAAGTCTTTTTGGACAACAATGTCGTCATCAAGAAGAGGATTTTGTTTCAATTTGGGAAAACTTGAGGGAGATAAAACCGAGGTGATTCAGCATTGAAAGGTACTTTGGGTTTCTGTACTTCAAGTTTGATGAACCGTTGACTGATGATCTGATTTAAAGTAGTATTCTTTCATCGCAGCAGATTCTAGTTGTCTAAGACCGGGCAGTAGGATGAATTTAGCCACTTAAATTCATCACATTTTCCACATGGATGTAGCATTACCAGGTGGATTTAGTAAAAACCACATATTCATTGCTCCAAAATTCATTTATCAGATACAAGATGAAAAACATGTTCTCTGGTTCCTGTATTCACACAATAATATCATTAGAACCATCAAAAAGCTTACAGCCTCCTAACTAAAATATATACTTCAAAGGTGAAAAGGGTCAATTGGGGTGAAAGTTGCTTAACATGTAATACAAGTTTATAATACTTATCTACGACATTAGCCCAAAAATAAAGAACTCATTTGAAACAGTTTATGCATATGTAAAAAAAGATGTCTAAGACATTCATGAACGCCATGATATTGATGTTTCTTACATAAACACAATACCTTAGCATTCTGATAGTTGAATTCACAACAACTGATGCCGCAAGGACATTATCAGAGACAGAGCATAATGATAGAGATTGGATTCTCAAGATTCTCACTCCTTGGGAATTTTCTTTTCTCCACTGGAAGAAGATAATAATCAATTGTTAGGCGCATCGATAAGCAGTGAATTCCATTGGAATTGTTTTGGCTGCTAATGACTCAAAAACATGCTCTGTTTCTTCAAGCTACGAACTTGTTCGTCTGCTGATTGAAGCATAGCTCTCAGCTTCCGGTGACTAACTTGCAATCATAAAGCTGACCTTTAGCTTTGGTCAGTAGTTGACCCATAGCTTTGATTTTCTCCGCAACACTGCAAATATTTTCATAAAATATTGGAACACATGAAGAGTGATCCAAACGATCACAAAACGCACTTGAATTTTCTAAAGATGGCAAAACGATGAGTTGGGTAACAGGACAAAAAAGCAAAATTTGTTTACCAAAACACTATAAACTAATTATTGTGTCAAATAATAAGTTGCAAAACACAAATCCAAAAAACTCGTATAGAAATATAGCACTTTAGGAGGTTGTAAAGAGACGCCTTGAGTGATTTTAAACCATTATATAGCTAAAAAATTTTATTTCACTAGTTTGACCCATTATCAATAACATATAACCAAAAGTCATCTTTCAGTAATAGGGCATCTACTGACCTGCGGTTAAGATCAGCATCTGCAGTAGCATCACCTAAAGCACGTTGACTTTCTTTAAGTTGACTTTGTAGTTCACGTGCTAATTGTGTCTTGTTTTTCATTGTTGCAATGCTCATATAACCCTAGCCATAATCATTTGATCTCGACCAATCGTATAGTGGTGTCAAGTTCTCATTATCGTTCTCTTTTCTCAAAATACGTCTTCCCAAGAACAGCAGAGTCAACTGACTTTGACCGTTCGATGGCTGCATTTTCAAGCTTTATGATGACATCTCATCTTTTTTCACTAAATCAGCAGCTCGGGTTTCACGCCTTTTATCTCTCAGTTTCTACAAGAATGGTAAAAAGGAGTGAGTTCTATCATCACTTACGGGATGTATGTTACTATGCTCCACTAAGAAGTTCATATTACAATATTACCCTTCTCATTAGTTTTGCAGCGTATCAACTGATTGAGAATGACCATCAAGTTTTCTCCTGTTTGCCTGCCGGGGGTCCATTTTATGGTACTTTCCTTATAAAGAATATAAACTAGGATCCGGTCATCATTGATGATTTATATCATTAAAGATGCACAACCGAAAAATTCATAAAACATTAGGAGCCTATTGTTTATACTAACCTCACAGTACTGGAATTATTATTGATCACATCTTCCTGCCCGGTATATTTCCAAGAAGCTGATAAGTTGTTTCTTCGGAAATAATCAAGGCTCAAAGGTCCTAAATCAGCTGTGTTGGCCTTGATGACATCAATAACCTAAATTGTATATATAGTAAAGAAAGGAAATATGAGATTTTACTGAATAAAATTTGCTAGACAAACATTTGAATATAATTTAGAAGCATACTCTTTTCGAGAAAAGAGATCGTATGTGTGTTGTAGAGCCAGCTTTACTCTCCAATCTACATCCTGCATCCCTTCTTAAAGTAGTATCAATTTATCTATAATGTAATAACGTAAATGAGAAATGAGAAAGCAATAATCCCTGCTTGCTGATACTAGTTGGCAAATCATTTCATCTGCATAAGAACAAAATTTTAAATACCAAAGCACAAGAATAGAAATCAAACAGAAACATTTTATTTCCATATGCATATGCAAAATCTTTATCCGTAAATTTAGGGGGGTTTGGGATTGCTTATTTGAAAAGTTAGTTATCTTATTCATTGTGCATTTTAAAAGCAGACAAAAACTTCTGAGTATCTGGATTAATAAAAGTGTATGCATCTGCTTATTCTAGAGTGAAATAAGTTGTTCTCCTACCAGTTTGATGCTTATTTCAAACCAATTATTCTTCATGGATTCAAAACTACAAATTTCATATGCACATAAAGTGGTATGGTTTAAAAAAGAACATTCTAACTGCTAATGTGAAACTTCCATCAGCATATGGAAGCTTAGAAATCTCCATTTTCATATAGAGGTCTTACAAGTTCTCTTAAATAATAATTCATCTAATGATGAATTTCTTCAATGTTTTACCTAAAATCTTGACACCAACAAAAGATTAACACTTCATAATGACTTTATCCAAACAATCAAAACTGATTATTGCAGTAATCAGTTTACAACCAAATCAAACACCCCTAAAACTAATTCAAGTATAAACCTAAACCTAAAGAGCACATTTCACAGAAATCACACTTCCAACACAGAAACTAACAAAATTACATCAAACTATACAAAATCACTAACCAATTGAAGCAGATGAATACATCCCAGTCCCAAACAAGAAACCCCAGGAGCAAGAAGTAGAAACAACAACACCACAATCGCATCCAAGATCCACTTCCACCACCATTCCTACGACCACCACTGATCGAATTCCCCCTCCTAATCGCCATTGTCGCCTACCCCTAACCACAACCTCTTCAAATCACAAGTTCTTGAATCAACGCATACAGTCAAAACACAAGGGAATTGAACACAATTATCAGACAAGAAGGGAGATCAAGTTGTGGGTATTGATAATTGAACCAAACCCTGGTTTTATCACATTACATTGGCGAATTGGGTATATAGAAGTTGAAGTAAAGTGCGTTTTTCCAAGAACCACAAGAGGGTTCAAGAATCGATGCTTTTACTGGGAAATTGTGAATTGTGGGTGGTGGAAATTGAGATCTGTAATGGGGATGTGGGGTTTGTGAATCAAGTGATGAATGGTGGTGAAGATGATGATGATTTTTGATGGGATTGAAGGTTTTTGATTGATTTTTGGGAGTGTGTAGCGTTCTTGATATTCTTGTTCTTTATTTTTTTTTTAATTTCTGTTTTTGGGACGTAACGACGTCGTTTTCATTTGTAGCGTCGCCGACACTCGTGTCTCTTGACTTTTTAGAGTTTTGATTATTTTTCACTTGGGCCCTTAGAATTTACGGATTTGACACCTTTGTCTTAAAATATTGGAAGAATCGTTTTTTGTACGTCACTTTTTTGTATTTATCTTTGCAAATAATATACAAACTTGTTGAATTGAAAATATCTATAAATCTCCTAGTCGGTGCCTGCAGTGCATTTTTAAAGTTTTTTAAGTTGACCACTATAGTTTCAATATTTACAAAAAGACCCTTCTGTATAATTAGAATGAAGAAAACCACCAATGCAGTCGGAGATCTATAACCACACCACCGCCACCCAACGGCCGTCGACACCAAAAACCCACCGAGTGTAGCACTTGAGACAGAATAACCTGTGATTCCCGTCTTTATACCGCCGTAGCCACCTGATCTCAACCCGATTGAACTTATCGGCTTCATAGCTGGAGATACCACCTGAAAAGATGATGGGGCTACACCTCATCGCCGATTACGGTTGTTCAGAACTGAGGGTGGTGGCGTGGGTATATGTGGTCTTTTCGACTACTCCGACGTGGATCGTTGGCGTTTCTGTGTGTGGTGAGTGGTTGAAGATGGTGGCGGTGGTACCTGGGATATTGCGAGAGAGAGAGAGAGAGAGAATCTTGAGATCTAGAGAGAGAGGGAGAGAGAGATTTGTAAAAGAAACTCGGGGGATCCAAGAGCCGACTAGGTTGTGTCACCGAGTTCCGACCTGGTCGTCGCCGCCAGTAAGCCTTCGGGGATCACCAAGAGCCGATCGGCTCCTCCTTTCTCTCTCTAGACCCATTTAACCTCTCTCTACATATATATATCTCTCTCACACACGTATGTGTGTTAGTTTCTCTCTCTTAGTTTGGGTTTCTTTTGAAATTAATAAAGGCACCTACTCGATTAGAATTTTTATTTCCCTGATATATAATGAAAACTTGTGCCATTTGAATCGGTGTAAAATAACAACACAATTTTGGGTCTATAATTTTTTTTTAATTTTTTTATTTAATTAATAATCTAAAACATTTTTAGTTCTGTAAGTGATTGACATAATAATATATAATGTTAACAAAAGTTTACCTATTATTATTTTGACAAACAACCTATGACTTTGTTTTTGATATGGATGATTGTCATGTAATGTAAGAGTTTCAGTTCACATGATAATATAGGTGTTAAAATCTTATAGTCACATACAAAAGTATAAATTCTTTTATTTTCTTTCTGAACTTTTATTTCTTTTAATAGTTACGTAGATATGTGTATATGTTTACTGATGTCTAGACGTTTATTTCTTAAAGAATTCCGTCTGAGACGTTAACTTTTTCGTTATTTAACATAGCCTTTTTTAAAACAATAATACGTAGATAACAAGTCCGTAAAAAATCAAAACAATTGAGACACGCGGCAACGCGCGGTCTCAATTTCTAGTTTATTATAAGAGCAAATCTACTAAACACAATTAGTAATGATTGGTGGCCAGATGCTATCGTATAGTACCCCGATTTATTTTGGCCCAAGATAATCAACACCCTGTCAGGTGATAATAAACACCCTTTGACTTTTTTCACGGCCCGTGAAGGGCCTTACGGGCCGTATGGTGTTCGAAAAAAATTTTCACATCTTTATACGCTCACGGGCTGTGAAACACATCACGGCCTGTAAAGGTCAATACCCACGGCCCGTGAACAAGCTCAATAACGGCCCGTGAGTTCTCTCACGGGCCGTTTGTGGGTTACCAAACGGGCCGTGAAGTCTCAACGGTTGTTTTTTAAAAATTACCCAGCCTCACGGGCCGTGAGGACACTCACGGCCCGTTTTTGCAATCAGTAACGGGCCGTGAGGCCCTTCACGACCGTGAAGCCGTATTATATATACGACCTCACGGCCCATTTCTTCATTTACGCCCCCTAAACACACATCCGATTCACTCTGTCACGAGCTCCGGATTTCATCACTTTCATACCGCCGACTCCTTACTACGGTACATATTCAAATTCGTATTTTATTTTCATCACTTTCATACCGCCGACTCCTACTACGGTACAATTCATCACTTTCATACCTCCGATGGACCACTGATGGTGGTCAGACCATCTGGCAGCCTATGGCGGCCGTTGGTGAGGAGGAGGAGCAGCCGCAGCCGCAGGAGCAGCCGCAGCCAGCAGGCACACGCCAGAGCACCCGCCCCACCGCCAGTACCTCCTGCTCCTAGGACTATCATACGGCAGACTCCGCCGACGGGGGAGTTCATGGCGGAGTCACTCCATTTGGCGCACCAGTCCCACGCCTTACTGGTATGGATGGCGGATGTGTACAGCATTTGGGCTACTAGCCATGGTATTGACATCCCCCCTTGGTCGGAGTTGCCACTCGTTGTCCGACGACCAGGGCCTGATGACGAGGAGGCTGCTGGTGGTGATGAGGAGGATGCTGGTGGTGGTGGTGATAATGTATAGATATTTAGCTTTGATGTAAAAACTTGATATATTATGACTTATTTGGATGACGTTTAAATGTTTGATTACATGTTTACAATTCAACAAAAATATTGATTAAATAAATAATTGATTACATGTTTACAATTTAACAAACGGTTTAGGGTGCAACTTAAAGCAAACGGTTTAGGGTGCAACTTGCAAATATTACCCTCTCAACAAATATTATGCATCTCATATCATTAACATTCCTACACACCTTTTATGCTAACCAAATGCCAGCTCATATAAACAAAATTCAAAAGTGAAGATAACTTCGATAATCTTCTTATTGCATTTTTCTTTGGAAACGAAAGAATTGATTATATGTTTACAATTCAACAACAATAAGAATTGAATAAATAATAGATTACATATTTACAATTCAATAAAAATAAAGAACTAATAAATGTGTAAATTATACTAAATCTATACGTTCAACCGGGTCTACGGGCCTTAGTTCGAGATATTTTTGAAATCGACCTCCGTATATAACCTCCCAATCATTAGCGTTTTCTGTTTTGTACAAATACCAATATTTGCTCGGAACAGGCATTGGATAGTCACCCACTAATCGAATTCTAATGAAATGGCTATCTTGAACATAAGCAATTGAAATTATATGATGTTCACTGATATCACGAGGAGATAACCAGAACGGGAAAAAAGTAGTGGAGTTGCCGATAGATATACAAATTAAACCACTCGAAACTGTTAGCAATAAGGATTGTAGCAGGTGGCACTGTCATCTAATTTTTGGGGGAGCGGCACCTAAGCCGTTCCAGTTTAATGATTCCCTTATTTCGTTTATATCAGGAAACATCGCAGCGTACCTATGTCTGTTTTCATCCAACTCAGCTATAAGTTCGTACGAATAAAACGCCAGTGATTTTTAACATATCCAGTGCGAGTGCTATAGCACGAAAACCACAATTGCCGTCGGCTAAAACATCACCGCACCTGAAATATACGGGAAAGAAATGATGGAATACAGCGATTAAACCGGAAAAAAAAATTGTTTTATCTTTGTCGCCCGGATATTTGAAACTTGGAACTCTGTTGAGATAATCCATTTGGCTCTTGATTTCGAAGACATGGATTGACTGCGCTGCAAAGACCCTCGTTTTGACTTCACCACCGAACTTGAATATGTTAGCGGACCTTCAAAATTTTCTCTAGGTTGAACATATGAACTATGTCTGGGGGGGTCTAATATTGTTTCTTTTTGCTTATCTTTTTTGGACGACCCGTGTATTGTTTGGACTTTAGGAGGTTTTTTATCAGTTTTTTGAAGGATTAATGAAAGATTTGAAAATATTAATCAAAGATTTTTTTACATTTTCGGTTGAACAAGTAAATGTTTTGTCACCATCTCCATCTCTTTATGTACATCTACTTGAACCTCCCGTACAATATACGCGGGTGAAAAATCTAGCTTCCTCCAAAAAACATCAATGGCATCGAGCGGGATACATGACCTAAAATAATATATTAAATTAAATATAATAAAACTTTTCATGACAAAATAAAAACATAAAAGAACTGTAAGGCCCGTTCCCGGGCACTTACAGTTGGTCATTCATTGCACGTCAAAACATATAGTGTACATTTACTAAGTAAAATAATGCAGCGAAATTGATAAAAAGGACATTCTCATTTCATCATAAAAGCTTTTGCAAAATAATATATCGTTGATTAACTACAAAATACATATTTTCGCATTACATAACGCTACAGTGTTTGCCGCGGAAGCATATGAAACCTAAAGGATTCCTTAAGTAATCCGTTTATCTGAATCCTCAACAAACACTTGCATGCAACATAATGTGTTGCGCCATTATGTACAAAGGAATGACATCCCAAAAAAATGAGTAGCCGCCTCGTGCCTCCTCAGCAACAATACCTGCCAACTGGAAAACATAAAAAGTCAGCGTTGCTGAGTGAGCCCTAGTTTTATATAAAACATACTTTCTTTCACTAAAACCGTTCTTACATACATACGATCACACAAACATACGTACACGTAGATAATATTATTATTATCTTCATTATTCGTTCATTAGCTTTCATCCGTGTACCATTCATCGTTAACATTCACGCTCGTTCATAAATTCTTTATTTCGTTCGTACGTTTCTTACCTTCATTCATATTTCATACGTTCATTCGTACATTCATTACATTCGTTCATACATTCTATACGTTCATACTTCGTTCATACATTCCATATGTTCATTCGTATGTTCATTACATTCGTTCATACATTCCATACGTTCATTACATTCGTTCATACATTCCATACGTTCATTACATCGTTCATACATTCCATACGTTCATTACTTTCGGTGACATGTACGATACCCCGAACATCGTACAATATGCTGGTGCTGGACCTGTGGTAATCAACCACGAACGTTGTGCACTACTGCTGATCCAGTCACCTAGGGTCAGTACATGCACCACTTATCTTTCCACTTTCATTCTGGATCAATGCCATATGCTATACCCCGAACATTGTGCACTATTGCGGGTGCTGGGACCTGTGATGATCAATCACGAACGTTATGCACTAATGCTGATCCAGTCACCTAGGGTAAGCGGCAAGGATCCATACATATGGTCAATCACAAAGACTGACCCCAATGTGCATCCTTCGGGGTAGCTAACCCGCACACCGTTGAGCTAACACCTTCCAGGGGTGTGCACCTCCATGCATTTGCTTGTAAGCCTTTCTTACATTCATTCGTTCATTCATTAATGATGCATTCATTCATCATGTTCCTCTTCATTATCTTTCACTTTACATTCATATTACTTTCGTTCATTCATTAGCATAACACGTAAAGTCACAGAAGGATAAACACGTATCGAAAACAAGGAACATCGATATTTACAAATCATGAGTCATTACCATCATATAAGGCTACATCATACTTATCATACATAAATCTTGCATACACATCTCACCTCATTCACATCAGCCCTATTTGGGCGATTGGGCATACTTCAGTCGCATGGCCTCCATGCGACTGAATCGTGCGATTGGGCATCTATGCGAGTGGCATACAATCGTGCGAATGGACTTCCTATCGTACGAGTAAACACTATGCGAATGGGCATCTATACGAGTGGCATACAATCGTGCGAGAATGGACCTCTAGTACGAGTAAAACACTATGCGAATAGGCATCTATGCGACTGAACTCTCAATCGTGCGACTGAACTACTATGCGACTGGACTTAGCGACTGAACCCCAGTCGCGTGACCTGTCGTGCGATTGAGTCCCCAGTCGTGCGACTGGGCCTCAGTCGTGCGACTGAACATCAGTCGTTCTTCAGTCGTGCGATGGGCCCTTCAGTCGCATAACCCTAACTAGCAGCGACTGGAGTTCATCCCGAACAGCAGCCGCGATTACGGCCTTCAACTCCTCTAAACTCATTTCTAGCCCAAATTAGCCCTCCTAAACCTTAAGGAATCATACTATGACATCATACAAGCACATACAAGTTCAAAATCGCACTCTAAACCATTACATACAAGTACACCCAAATGGGTCAAACATAACATTTCAAAAATGGGTTTATATGTGTTCCAGCCCCAAAATCGTGTGAAAACAAGTAAATGAGGGGTCCTAGACTCACACAAACGAGAAGAAGATGAAGAGCTTCGTTTGGACTAGTCACTCGTCAAGTTTCGAGCCGAACCACCACTTTTTCTCTCTTTTCTCTTCTTTCCTTTTTCTCTCTCTGCTCTTCCTTCCGACTGAAATGGTGCAAGTGTGGGGAGGGGAGATGGCTGCCCCTCCTTTATAGCTACAGCTCGTCGCCCATACTCCAGCCGACTGGGCCTCCAATCGCCTGAACCAATGCGACTGGACCTCCAGTCGTATAAATTCCATGCGGTTCGAACCTTCAGTCGCCCAAACATCATGCGATTGGGCCTCCAGTCCGTATAAAATTCCATACGACTGAGACTCAGTCGCATGACACTCCAAAAAGTCAAACTTCGTGGTGTTACAAGAACATTCACCTGTTTGAAAGTTAATTGTTTTTACAAGCACACGAAAGAATACGCTGGTAAAAAGATGGCACATGATTCTTGGATATAATTAGATGATTGCTCCGTTAATCTCACAAACTAACATATCCCAAAGCCGCAATAGAAACGTTACCTCGCAGCAATTTAAGCACTTCATGATTATACTGCACCATAAGCATGATTTTGCTTTTTTGTAAAAACTTTCTTTATAGCAATTTCCTGGGTAACTAGATATTATTAATTAATAAAAGGAAAAAATCTATCCAGGGTGCTATTGGTTGCTTCAGGTAACTTTTAACAACGAATGTTGGCTCTCAACTCGGTTCGTTGTGTGCTGACCGAAGTTATGACTTTTATTTATCACGCTGACACAAATCTCTCTTTGTAGGGGTCCAGCCAGTTATTTTGAGGTACATCAGCATCCTATTTAAAAAAATATACTTATTTTTATGTAAATATACATATATTTAAGAATAACACTAGAAAACTTACTGAATGTTTGGACACCATCTGTGATAAAGCGTATATGCGTCGTTGCAGAGTTAATAAGTACCGATCACACATGCTCAAAAGCACCCCACTCTTCATTTGAAAAACTCGCCTTGCAATGTTAGCATTCTTTTCTGAAATATGCCATCTGCAAAGTAATCGAACAGCACTCGGAAAAAACTTCTTCTGACGATTCATCAGAGAGCGGGTCTCGATCGGTTAGTATAACACGGGGGGCTCCATACACTTTCTTCCAGCGTTGCTTTAGTTGCTCTAACACCCATCTGAAGTTGGCTTCACGCTCATAATCAATGAATGCGTGAGCAACAGAAAAAGATTTCAGGGTGGTGTCACACCAACCATTGAACAAATAACATTTTATACAAGTTAGTTTTGTATGTTGTATCAATCATCAACACGTGTGGGTACGCACGCCATATGTGTGAGATGTGGGATGTATAAAAAAACCCGTCGACGGATTTGTCGGTTCATCTATGCGAGGGTGTAAATATATTGATGTTGTTATAATATAGAAGAAAAAAAACTGCATTGGGGTTTCACCAATTCTGGTGGACTTTTTACTTTTTTGCCCGAGCGTTATATATGATCCTAACACAGACACGTTATTGGGATTTGTTCCCTCAACGTGCCTAGAATGTTTCGAGGGTCAATATTTTGCTCGGGTCAGATCTTTACAGTAGAAAGCTCATTTTCGGTTGAGCCTCATGCGTATGCATGTCCTCCAGGTGTTCAGCAGGTTCATGGTTATGAGTATCCATCCACAACAACTATAATTCACCATCTCTTCATCTCGTACTTACCCTGCAATTCAAATTGACAGTGTTTTTTTCGTGCCATTTTTTCTTAGAGTGGATTGCTCCCTTATATACACCACCCCGATCACCTTTCAACCAAATTTTAACCACCACACCATTTGAATTTCTTTTTGAAACGTTGGTGATAATAACAAACCCATTTTCTCGTCCCCCTACTTGCCCAATCAACTAATTCTTCACGAGATGAAAAACCTAATCAATTAAATATTTTAGTTAGTTATTACTAAATGAAAGTAAAATGAAAGTAAAATTAAATATGATATATCTTATAACCTGATTCATGTCGTATAAAATCTTTTACCGGAATCAGAACCGTCATTATCACCGCTGCTATCGCCACCGTTACACCCCGTCATCGCCGCCGTCATTCCCGCCGTAATTAGACGCGAACTGTCCTAAATAGTTG
>JABSNV010001187.1:0-152806 GCA_024085815.1 Flaveria linearis
TTCACCTTTAATTCACTATCCAATGTATATAATAGTTTAAACTAAGTTGTTGACCAAATATGCGTGACACCATCCCTAGACTACTCGTGGGATCGACACCCTACTCACGCTATCAAGTTAGGGTATCTAGGAGCACAAAATCAATAACTCTCTTATTATTTAATCGGGTCTTTACAACGAACAATTTTTCTAAACTTTTAATTTCTTATCACCCTACTACAGGCTAATTCCTACCTTCATATACTATATGCTAGTGAATCATACTTCACACCCATGCACATAAACATAAACTAAAATACCCTAAACTAAAAGAAACACACAATATAAACAAAAATTAAAGACAAGGGAAGAAGTTCATGCATCAAATGAATAATAAGACGTGGAGATGATATGTGATCAGAAAGTGCATTATCATTTGTATGGTGGTCGTAGATATGATTGCCAGACTTACTTTCATACAAACGTTGCTGAATGGATTACGACGTATGGGTCAGCATGGGTAGAAGTGCTAGGTGCTTGATCTATACCGGTGTCATATGATACTATGTGAGTGTGTTGGAATGTGTTTTTAGTTGATAAATCGTTTGGAGTATCATCGAAGAGACAATTTTTGGTGTTTAATTTAGAAGGGTTGAGCACGTTCGGGTGGTCATATAAGAGAACTGCTTGATATCATTAACTGAGAAATGATGGAAAAAAATGTGGGTATTGAGGTTGGATGCTGAACCATTAGATGAGTGTGAAATGGATGAACTGGATGGTGGGAAAGAAATGAGGTGATGAAGAAAAGGAGGTGGAGCAAGTACGCCTTACTTGATGGTATGCCTAACTATTATGACACTTATGTAGGATGAATTTGTGGAGGAGGGTGGTTCAACACAGACCTGCAGATTTTGATTCGTGGACGGGATACTAACAGGCCACTAATGATCAAAATACACATGGATTTGAGCAGTTACACTGGGATATATGTTGAACCACAACAAACAAGAACATTGGAATCGCACTTACATATAAAATCAAGAGCGTGAGGTGAATTTAAGATGGCGAAATGATCAGATGAGGAGGATGCTAATGCTTGGAGAGCCGGTGATTAAGTATCTGGACATTGTGGATTACACCACTCTTGCACTGTATGACGGAACAATGAATTACCTGATCCCACCAGTTCATTCAATAAATCGACCCATTCAGGATGCGCAGCAATAAACAATAAAGGAAGCTCATCTAATGATTTCAACTTTGGAACCTTCTCAGACACGATGAAGAACATCTTTAGGGATCCACAAAACCCCTACTGACTGAGTACTTGTTGATCTATGATCAGGTCCATGTTACTTTTGATGTTGTTCTTTATTTTGAACTATTTTTATTTGGTTGTGCATTTAGGTGGTGGGCGATTTAAGACAATTTACACTTTTTTATGTCTGTGTATTGACTAGTTGCGATTTAAGTTTGATGGTGTTATTATTATGTAATAGGAATGGTTATGTTTACGTCCTAGTCAGTTTGGGTTGAAAAGTCATGTTAATTGATTAGGTTAAGTGAAGAGATACATCAAAAGCTTTTTTTTCAATCAATTAACACTACTTTTCAACCCAAACCGACTAGGACGTAAACCATCCCTAACACATAATATTTACACCACCAAACTTATATCACAAACTAGTCAAACACACAAACAAACTAATAAAAAGCGTAAATTGTCTTACACCGCCCAACCACCCAAATGTAAACCAAATAGAAATAGTTTAAAACAGAAAAAAACATCAAAAAATATAAAAGAGTACATAGGCCTGATCATAGTTCAACGAGTACTCAATAGTAGGGTTTCTATGGATCCCTAAAGATGTTTTCATCATATCTGAGAAGGGTCCAAAGTTGAAAACATCAAATGAGCTTCATTGATTGTGTTGTTGTTGCGCATCCTGAATGGGGTCGATCCACTAAGAATGATGAACTGTGGGACCGGGTAATTACATCGTTCTGTCGTACGGTGCAAGAGTGGTGTAATCCATAATCTCTGGATGCTGAATCACTGACTCACCTACTCACCTACTCACCAAGCATTGTGCATCATCTTCCTCTGCCATCTTAAATTCACCTCACCTACTTGCCAAGCATTGTGCATCCTCCTCCCCTGCCATCCTTAAATTCACCTCATTCTCCTGATTCAATACGTGAGTGTGATTCCAATGTTCCTGTTTATTGTGGTTTAAATATATACCACTATAACGGCACAAATCCACGCGTATTTTGATTTTAAGTGGCCTTGCTGTATCCCGTCCACGAATCAATGTCTACCTCAAATTCATCCATACCTCGGGATCCCTTTAAGTGTCATAATGGTTAGGAATACCATCAAAGTCATACTTGCTCCACTCTCTCCCCATCGCTTTGCACTGGATGAACTCACAGATTTGCTTTTAGTTGCCCGGGTGAAAACTTTCCATAGAGGTCACCCATCCCTAGATTGCTACCACCTGAGCATGCTTAACTGGAGTTCTCTCATCCACAGACAATGCGTCCAAAACGCGTTGATGATATTAGTGGCAAAACGAACTCATCGTCCTCCATAAGCCCCACTATGGATGTGGATTTGCCTGAAATGTCCCTCTAAACACCCCAGGGAATCACCATCCTTGACGAGGTTGCCCTATCATCCCGAAAACACATGATGACTCTGATACCATTCTGCAACACCCGACCCCTCGTACCACCAATATTGTGCTCATCATCTCATGAGAAACTCACGGATTTGCTTTTGGTTGCCCGAGTAAAAACTTCCCAGAGTTTTCCCCTCATGCACAGCTAAAGCATTCAAAATGAGTTGTGGATGAGAGGAGAACTCCATAGTTAAGAGTGCTCAGATGGCAGCAATCCAGGGATGTGTGACCTCTCTTGAAAGTTTTCACCCAAGCAAAGCAAATCAAAAACGCGTGGATTTGAGCCGTTATAGTGGTATAGGGGCAAAACGAACTCATCGTCCTCCATAAGGTTTGCCCCACCATGGATGTGGATTTGCCTAAAATGTCCCTCTAAACACCCCAGGGAATCACCATCCTTGACGAGGTTGCCCATCATCCCGAACAACACATGATGACTCTGATACCATTCTGCAACACCCGACCCCTCATACCACCAATATTGTGCTCATCATCTCATGAGAAACTCATGGATTTGCTTTTGGTTGCCCGAGTAAAAACTTCCCAGAGTTTTCCCCTCATGCACAACTAAAGCATTCAAAATGAGTTGTGGATGAGAGGAGAACTCCATAGTGAAGAGTGCTCAGATGGCAGCAATCCAGGGATGTGTGACCTCTCTTGAAAGTTTTCACCCAAGCAAAGCAGACAATGTTGGTAGTACGAATGGCCGGGTGTTAGAGTTTCTGTTGGTCCATTGGTGATCGATTTACGTGCTATTGAGATGATAATCACAATAATATCTCAAGAATACAGAATCAAACAGTGCAAAAATGAAGAAAAGAGTTTCAATATGTAGCCATATGATCCAAACTCAATCAATATCAATAAACAAGACTCAAAGATAACAAAACAAACACAATTCCAGCCTAAAACGAGCTATGACACAGTAATGCAAAAGTATTTCTCAATTAGGTATGGCAAAACTTGCTGCCAAAGATACATCAAATGCATATATATAACCAGACGCAAATTCGCTGGTAGATTCGCTACAGCGAATCTACCCTGACCAACTGGTAAGTTCACCCGGCGAGCAACAGTTTCGCCGGGCGACTTTCTTCAGCTGACTACTAGCGAATCTGTAGATTCGCTAGTAGATTCGCTGGGTCAGAGCAAAACTAAACTATTACTTACATAAGTCAAGGTTATCTAACATTTGTCCTATTACATCCAAAATGAAAGAAACTAAACTAAACTAGGTGAGTCCAACCTATCTATATCATCAATACTCCCCCTAGGTTGGACCTCGCCTAGAGGGGTCTTCTTAATCAGCTCCATCCAAATCAACTTCGGCTTCAAAGTTCTCCAAGAAAGCTCCTGCCCTTAACTCAATCCCGGCCAATGGATTTGTAACATCTTCAGATTCTGCCTCATCAGACTCAATATCAACAATAAATTTCTTAGCAAACCAGCCTCACTTATGTCTGGAACTGGTGAGTCCTCAACTACAACCTTCTCTTGATCTTGCATGCTTTGATCCTCAGTATAAGCTCCAGATCCACTTGTCTCACCACCGAATCTCTTTTTAATCGAGCTGTCCATCTGCCTCGTCAGATCATCCACGTCCATTCTTGTTTCGTCCGCTTGAACTATTTTTCTAGCCAGCTCCCGGACTTCAGCTCTTAGTCCCCTAGCCTTGTTGGCTACTCTCATGAAGAGGCTTGCTTCTTTCAACGTATCAGCTCCAGCACCAACTATTATGTGATTCTCACACAGAATCACTAAGTCTTCATCATAGAAAGAAAATACCTCCATCGGATCAAACAATCTGATCTCAGCTCCCCCTTTTACTCTAATCACTGCTTCCCCAGTGTTGTTATCATAGAACCATTTTTCAAATGCTTGCAGTCTCGGGGGAAGAGGATCAGGTATTCTAATACGTTCCACAGTCTTAGCCGGTTTTAGTTTGAGTACAATCTTTCCTTTTCCGGTCACCCAGTCAACATCCTTTTTCGACCTCTTTCTCTCCATTTTCATGAAACCAAAAGCTTGGAAGTTATCAGTTAAACCCCTTTTAATTTCCATCTCCAACTGCTTGGCTCGTTCACTCTGTTCTGCTCCAATCAAAGGAATCTCAGCCAACCTTCTCAAATCCCATTTTGGGAGGGTTTAAAGGCTTTTCTTTTATGAACGTAAGATATTCCCCCTCCCCTTCTCTTGATCATAAATAATTTCAGCTCAGAGTTGTATTTCCAGCTGAAAATCTTCTTATCGCTCTCTTTTCTGGTGGGGTTTTTTATGTTCTGGAACAGTGGAGTTATTTCTTCAGCCTCCTTCTCTCTAACAAACCACTCAGATTGATCTAACTCCACCGCTCCGGTTTCAGCTGACCCAGTATCAGTCACATAGGTCACTGGACGTTCATCCACCTCATAGAACTCCGGTTCCGAGCTGTAATCTACCAACTGCTCCTCAATTTCCTCCTCTTCATCTACCAGCTTCATCTCCGCTTGTTTTTCTTTCTCAACTCGTTGTTTCTCCCCTACTACCTCCTCACCTGTTAGGTCTTTTTCAATATCAAGTCCCAAATCATCAAAACCTTCATTTACAACATCCACATCATCATTCTCACTCTCTGCTCCTCCAGTTGCTGCTCCTGAGGTGCCCTCTCCTGCCCTTGACGAGGCACCCATATTCAGAAATGGATACTTTGATGTGTCCGTCAGATCATCTAACTCATGTTGAGTTAGCTGATTAGGCAGGCCGGCAGCAGCTTTCAAATCATTCACCTCCTTCAACAGCCTTTTGATCAAATTATTTTGATCAACTAACATTCTCTGCATCCCCTCCATCACTTCATCTTTTTGCTTTTCTCTCAGCTCTTGATTTATCAGTTTGTTTTCATCATGCTTTAGCTCATTAGTCACAGAAGCACTGACGTTTCTAATCACGTCATGATCAAACTCAGATCTTGCATCTTTACTTGGAGGATTTTTGGTGAAAGCTTGATGCTTATATTTAGTCCTCCTCTCTGATGCCTCAGTGTGACTGCTTTCTTCAGTCCTCTTCTTAGTTTTCCTCTCCTTCTCAACTCTCATTTCATCTATTGCTTGTTCAATTTCATCCTCAAAATTGTATTCTTTCTCCTTGGCATACCGTTTTCTCTTTTTAACTTTTTCTTCTTGTTTCTCCCTGTTCTAACAGATCTCTTTTCCTCCGCTTCTATCACCTTCTTTATGTATGTCCATCTTTCAGCAGAGTACATATTTTCCCACAAGTGGGTGATTTTCCCACTGAAATCATGCCTTGCAGAGGAACAATCTGCAAATATTCTAGAGCTCATCGGGGTTAGTCTTTTGATTTCTCCGTGCTTGGGGATGTTTGGAATCAAATCATCAATTAACATCTGAACAAATCTTGGATACAAAAGCCATTTCTCTTTCTTTAGTGCCATTATGTTGTCACATATGCATTCAAAGATCAGTCTTGCTATATTTGCCTTTTGGCCTCTGCAAGATATCAACATCGCTTTGGCCCATCTAAGGTTAAGACCGTCTGATCCTCCTTTCCGATCATCTAAGCACATGATGAAGATATGAGCAATGTATCTCCATTCTTTTGACAGCATGGATTTCTTTATCTCTTTCTTTGACCCAAAAGATGGTCCCTCATACCCCATGCTTCTGAATCCCTCCAAGACTTGATCTTCAGAAAGCTCAACCTCGTCTCCCTGATCTCCTTCCAGACGAAGCACTCTTGCTATGATTTCTTCAGTAACGGCGATATCATTTCCTTCTATCCTCGCTCGAATACAGTGTGGATTAGCTTTAACATCCAACTTAGCTGATCTCCAGAAATCTTGGATGTGCAAAATATAAATGGATGGTGAGTGAGTGATAGCATGAAAAATCGGAGATTGCTTCAGCCACTTTATGCAGTCTCTGAACCCTGCAGCTTTGGGATTGTCTTCATCCAATATAGCTACGGTGTTGTTCTTCTCATCGAACTTTAAATTAGCCATGGTTGCTGAAAAACAAATTAGAAAAGTCTAAGTATACAGCATAATAAGTGTGTGAGAATATGTGAAAGCAAAAACAAAAGAATTAAATTAAATTCGCTCAATTGAATCTATAAATTCGCTAAGGTGAATCTATAAATTCGCTAAGGTGAATCTATAGATTCGCTCAAATCATATGAACTTTCGTTCAAATCGCTCGACCTTAGTTAATTTACAGAGGCGATTATATAGATTCGCTGAAATTCAAGTGACTTTTAGCTTAATTTTGTTGGAAAACATTAAGTTCGCTCTGGTGAATTTATAGTTTCGCTCGATTCAAGTGAACAGGCGAAGTTGTTGGGTGAATTTACAAATTCGCTTGAGTTCAAGTGAACTTTCGTTCAGATTCGCCTGAAGATCAGCAAGTTCGCTGGACGAGTTTCACGAACCCTAACCCAGGTGAACATGCCAGATCCCACAATGTGAAGTGAAATACACCAATTAAATGCTTCACCGATGTTCGCGACACCTACCTAAAGCTTCTATAACGTACAGATCCAACGGAAATCAAAACTAAAGGAGTATTCTGAAATTTCGCTCGATGAAAGGGTATTTTGTTTTTAGGGTTACTGTGAAGAATTTCGCCTTCACTGTATTTTTATAAGACATAGATTCGCTGTCACGAATCTATAGATTCGCCGGTAAACTCAATATGTTGGTTTGACATGCAGCTGGTCGAGCTTACTGGCGAAACTATAGGTTCGCTAAAGCGAATCTTAATTTCGCCCGTTTCAAAAACAAATTTTTTTTTTTAAATAAGATAAAATTAAAAAAATAAAAAATAAAATAAAAAAAAATTAAAATAAAATAAAATAATAAAATAAAATAAAATAAAACAAAATATCATAAAAATAAAATTTTGCCTTTGAATACCTTATTGCCCCAAGATAAAATAAAACTTTGCATAAAGAATTAAAAATAAAAAATAAAAGGGATTAGAATAAAATTAAAGTTAAACGGTTTAAGGATATAGTATCATCTTTTTCTCGAAGTTTTTCAGAGGGACATGACTTAGCGAGATTGCTGATATGTTTGTCCGCTTAAACCCATTCCCTGTTCTTTTCAACTTGTGATCTGCAACTGTTTATCATGTTCTGAATTTTCTTAGTAACTCAGCAACTTGGTCCCCACTGATATTGGTAAAGAATTAGTCTCGACATCAAGGTTTATCGAGCATAATCATTGATTTTTGCCTGCTCACTATACTGAATCTACTTAATGCAAACACAATGACTGACACAAACACATATGAGACACTATGATATACAGATGCAAACACACATAAATGCAAGATATATACTCATGAGATGCAAACTCAACCTTTGACTGATTGACGAGAGCTTCAGGTCAATGCTTTCGCATAGCAAAGAAGATCGTCTAGGCGTGTTGATGAGAGCTTCAGGTCAATGCTTTCGCATAGCAGAGAAGATCATCACTCCAGGTCAATGCTTTCGCATAGCAGAGGAGACAAACACACATCTTTCCTTATGTAAAGAATGAAAGTATATATAGTAATGGGCTATTTGAGATCATTTAATGTTTGACTTAGAGGGCGTTATCACCAAGTCACCATCCCGGTGGGAAACACCATAAGCTTCGCATCAATAATCTAATCCTAAATGTAATGAAAGTATGTACAGTAATAGGCTATTTAGGATTATTTAATGTTTGACTTAGAGGGCATTATCACCGAGTCACCATCCCGGTGAGAAACACCATAAGCTTTGCATTAATAATCTGATCCTAATAGTAAACACAGTACATGAGCAAGATGACAATCAGCAACTCTCAACCAAGTTTTAGAAAAGACTTATATCTTGTGCAGACCAAAGTATCATGAGGATAATACTTATATCTGTTGACCAACTTTGATTGGAGTGCGGAAATTGAAGAATCAAAGGAGGAGGAAATCAACCAGACATGATTGCTGAGATAGTGGAGGAACATGCTCTTGATGATGGGGACATTTACAGTTTTAATCCTTTCAAGGAGTTCTATGGTGAAGCTGATAATGAAGTTGATAACAATGGTGAATCTATTGGGTTGAAGCCATTCAAACGGTTAAGGAATGTGTAGGTGTGTATCAAGCTGTTGTTCAAGAAGAGATTGTTCAAAACTGATCTGGTATGTGAAGCTGTTAAGGAAGAGGTTAAGTTGGCTGGTGAAAACGAGGAGTTGAAAATGAAATCAAGGATGAAGAAGCCAAGAGAGAAGCTGTGGAGGAGTACAAGAGGAACACTCCTTATTGTCAATGTGATCGTGCTCTCGCAGCAGAAAAACTGGTAATGGGTCTTCCTTATGAAATTGTTGAAGACATGTGTTCCTCTGCATGCAAAATTCGTTTGATTGTCATATATAAAGCTAATAGGTTGCTTATAATGAATGAAAATGAATTAAAGAAAACCAATAAAGAGCTTAAACAAATGAGTCAAAGTATTTTGTTAAATTAAGAGAAGCCTTGAAAGAAAATGAACATTTAAAAAGGACACTTTTGGAAAAGAACTGTGAGGTTAACTATTTAACTGAACAAGTCACACTTGCTGAATTTGAAGTCAGAAAACTTAAAAATAAAATAGAACAGTGGTCTCTTTCGAGCATGAAAAGGAGGAACTATGCAAAAAACAAAGGGGGGCAAGGATAAAGACCGGTTTGGGTAATGAAAATAATGCATTGGTATATCCTCCACCTAGTACTTTCTGTTATTCTCCTATGCCCACTCCTCATCCATCAAATGAGTTGATACAAGAGATTATACAGAATGATACTAACAGCTCTGTTGCAGGTTTAGAAGGAGATAATTCTAAGGAGTTGCGAGAAGGATATGATTATGGTGGAAGTGTTGGTCTCGGGAGCTCTAGTATTAATGATTTTAATTCCAAGAAGTCATTTGTAGACATTAGTTTAAGTAATCATTTTGTGTCTGGTGGAACTATTTTGGATTCAAACTCTGGGAAATGTAATAGTAACTTAGGATGTTCTGTTTCAAACACTCGTGATTTAAATGTTTTAAATTTTGCAGTTAATGTTAATGTGTGTATAAATGATGCAGCTCAACTTTCAGGTCATGTCTCTGAAAGTGAAACAAAAACTAATTGCTTTAACAAATTCTTCTCTCATCCAATCTCATCTTTTACACCAATAAGGATTTCTAAACCAAAAGGTAAAGAAACGTCTTCTTCCTCTGAAGATAACGAAGATAAAAGTGAACAAAAACCAGTTAAAGAGAATGTTATGTCAGAGAAGTCAAACGAGTCATATGACTCGAACAGTGATTCAGATTCTAGATTGTCAGAATGTGATGAAGTAATATCTATTGATAGAGTTCCTTCATCAAATTGTTCCAAAACAAGGCTGAGATCCCATTGTTTTAGATGTGGAAAGGATGATCATTTAATTAAGCAATGTCCTATATCAGGTGGTCTTAACAACAGAATAAATCTTTTGGAACTAGATTGACAGCTTTTGTACATGGTTTCTTTTGCAGAAAATCTGTTCCTCCAAGACCTAAGTACACTAAGACTTGGGTCCCAATTTCAAAAGTCTAACCAATTTTTATGACAGGAGCATTCAGAGGCCGTTGTAAATAGTTATTGGCATGTAGATAGTGGATGTTCCCGCCATATGACTGGGTTGAAGGACCTGCTGACAAATTTAGAATAATTGATGGTGGATATGTTGCTTTTGCTGGAGACAAGAAGGGTGGTAAGATGATTGGCCAAGGAGATGTCTCAAATGGTTTCCTGACTTTGGAGAAAGTAAACTATGTTCCAGAATTGGCATTCAATCTTCTCAGTGTATCATAGATCTGTGATAAAGATATTCCCGTGATGTTCCTCGCCAATGAATGTCTGTTCTTGAAACCGGAGTTCTCTATCCCTGAAGAGATGGTGATCATGAGAGCTCCAAGGAGAAATGATACCTACTTGTTAAATATGGATCGAAAGAATCATCTTCCACCATGACCTGTCTTTTATCAAAAGCTTCTTCTCATGAATCTTTTCAGTGGCATAAAAGATTAGGGCATATCAATTTTAAATTGATAAACAAGTTAGTTAAGAACAATTTGGTCAGGGGACTACCACTGAAAGACTATTCTGTGGTAGAAAAATGCATGGCTTGTGCAAAAGGAAAACAACATAAAAAGCCACATAAACTTAAATTTCAAAACTCGATTGAGCATCCCTCGAATTGTTACATATTGACTTGTTTGGCCCTATCAGTGTTAAATCAATTGCTAAGAAATCTTATTGTCTTGTTGTGACAGATGATTTTTCCAGGTACTCTTGGGTGAGAATTCTGTCTAACAAAAGTGAGACCGCTGAGGAATTGATGAAGCTGATCCCACTGATTGAGGTTCTTGGAAAGAGAAAGATTCAAGCCATCAGAAGCGACAATGGCACAGAGTTCAGAAATCACATATTCAATTCATTCTGTGAACAAAAGGGTATTCTCAGACAGTTCAGTGCTGCCAGAACACCTCAACAAAATGGTGTTGCTGAACGTAAGAACAGAACTCTAATTGAAGCAGCTAGAACGATGTTGATCGAGTCAAAGCTTCGATTATCTTTTGGGCTGAGGCAGTTAATTGTGCAGCTTATGTACTTAACCGGGTATTGATTGTCAAGAGCAAAATGAAGACATCATACCAGTTGTTCCGAGGAATTAAGCCTCTTATTGATTTTCTGCGTCCTTTCGGTTGCTCTTGTACTCTGTTAAATACCCAAGACCAGAAAACAAAGTTTGGTGCGGTCTCTGATGAATGTTTCTTTGTTGGGTACTCAGAAACACAAAAGGCGTATCGTGTGTATAATAAACGATCGCGGATTGTGCAAGAGTCCTACTATGTCGACTGGCAAGAATCAAACTCAACAAGCATTGGAAATGAGCCTGCATGGTTTTATGATTCTACCACTGTCTTCAAGTCATTCAATTTGCCAATTCTCGATGATGATGACGTTATTCCTCACTCTGTCTGTGAATCCTCCACCACAACTGCAATTGTCTGCAACCACCTCATTACCTCCCACTTCATTTGATATCCCACCTTCACCACCTTCACCACCACTTCCATCATCTGATTCATATCTCAACCATCTTCATCTAATCCTACAAGCTCATCTACCATACCATCCACCGCTTCATCCACTCAACATCCTCATATCGATCCAATTCCCACAAATCAATCCACTTCCACATCAACATCACAACTTAACCCTTCATTGCTTAACACTAATTTAAAACCTTAAAAGATCACCCTCATGACTACATCATTGGATCTATCACAGACGGGGTGAGGACTCGAAGTCAAAGTGGATTGATAAATGAGTGCCTTTATACAGCTTTTCTATCTCAGATCGTTCCAAAGAATTACAAGCAAGCACTTGAAGACCCAAGCTGGGTGGACTCTATGCAATCCGAGTTACAACAGTTTAGGAAGTTAAAAGTCTGGGAGTTAGTTGATCTTCCTCCAAACAAATGTCCCATTGGTACCAAGTGGGTTTTCCGAAACAAGCCAGATGATCGTGGTATTGTTATTAGAAATAAAGCAAGATTGGTTGTTCAAGGATTTGCTCAGGAGGAGGGGATAGACTACACTGAAGTGTTTGCTCCAGTTGCTCGTATCGAAGCCATCAGAATCTTTCTTGCACATGCAGCTCACAAGAACTTTAAGTTTTTCAGATGGATGTGAAGTGTGCATTTTGATGGAAACATTGATGAGGAGATATATGTGTGTCAGCCACCAGGTTTTGAGGATCCAGATTTCCCAGATAAAGTGTACAAGCTAGACAAATCTTTGTATGGGTTACATCAAGCTCCTCGAATCTGGTATGAGACCTTGACGCAGTATCTCCTCAGCAAGGGTTTCTCTCGTGGGACTATAGATATGACACTCTTTAAGAAGAAGGTTGATGGTGAGATGCTGATTGTTCAAGTGTATGTCGACGACATTATTTTTGGATCAACAAATGAAAAGCTGTGTAAAGATTTTGAAGAAGTGATGAAGGATCGCTTTGAAATGAGCATGATAGGGGAGATGTGCTTCTTCTTAGGATTGCAGGTGGAACAGAAACCGGAAGGCATTCTTATTCATCAAGAGAAGTACATCAAAGAAATCATTACAAAGTTTGGCATGGATGATTCAAAGCCAGAACTTACTCCCTTTACTGCTCAAACATGCTTGTCTCCTGATGATAATGGGAAGTCCGTGGATGCTCATTGATATCGCTCGATGATTGGATCTCTCATGTATCTGACTGCAAGCCGTCCAGATATCACATTTGTCGTGTGCTGCTGTGCTCGTTATCAAGCCAATCCCAAAGAATCACATGAGCTAGCGGTTTAAACGCATTTTTCGTTATCTCAAGGGTTCCTCTCGTTTGGGTCTTTGGTATCCAAAAGGTGGGAACTTTGATTTACATGCTTTTTCTGATAGTGATCATGCTGGTTGCCGGATTAACAGAAAGTCAGTCACGGTGGATGTCAATATCTGGGTGACTGTCTTGTTTCGTGGCAAAGCAAAAAGCAAACAACAGTGTTATTATTCACAGGAGAAGCTGAATATATTGCTGCATCAAGCTGTTGTTGCCAAGTGCTCTGGATTCAACACCAGATGATGGATTATGGCATCAACTTCCTTCACACTCCAATCTTCTGTGACAATGAAGCCGCTGTTGGAATTGCCAAGAATCCAATTCATCACACTCGAACCAAGCACATCGAAACAAGAATTCATGCCATTCGTGACGCTCAGGAAAAGGGGTTCATTGATATTATTCCTATTGAAACTAGGAAGCAGAAAGCAGATCTTTTCACTAAAACATTTGATAAACCATGTTTTTATGAACTGATCTCTATGCTAGGATTAATATCCTTCTGAAACCTTTTTCTGAGTAAAATAAATAATAATTAAAAAAAAACTGTTTGAGATGTATATATATACATATTTTCTTATGGTCTTGATCGTTTGTCTGCTTAGAGAATCCTTGTGTCCCATATATAATTTTTTAATTTTCCTTTCCTTTCGATATTAAGAAATTTTCTATTAAGTACGTTTTTGAATAAAAATTTTGGGGGAGATTTATGCCAATGATAAGTTTTAACTTTTATTCTCTCAGGAATTCAAGAAAATGAAGTAAGAAAGAGGGGAACATCTTGCGCTGGGATATGCATGATAGACTCATCCCAAAAACAAAGTAAACAAGTGATCATGCAGCCAAATTAAAGATCATAACTCAGTAATAAGGATTATCCTCATGATACTTTGGTCTGCACAAAGATATAAGTCTTTTCTAAAACTTGGTTGAGAGTTATTGATTGTCATCTTGCTCATGTACTGTGTTTACTATTAGGATCAGATTATTAATGCAAAGCTTATGGTGTTTCTCACCGGGATGGTGACTCGGTGATAATGCCCTCTAAGTCAAACATTAAATAATCCTAAATAGCCTAATACTGTACATACTTTCATTACATTTAGGATTAGATTATTGATGCGAAGCTTATGGTGTTTCCCACCGGGATGGTGACTTGGTGATAACGCCCTCTAAGTCAAACATTAAATGATCTCAAATAGCCCATTACTATATATACTTTCATTCTTTACATAAGGAAAGATGTGTGTTGTCTCCTCTGCTATGCGAAAGCATTGACCTGGAGTGATGATCTTCTCTGCTATGCGAAAGCATTGACCTGAAGCTCTCATCAACACGCCTAGACGATCTTCTTTGTTATGCGAAAGCATTGACCTGAAGCTCTCGTCAATCAGTCAAAGGTTGAGTTTGCATCTCATGAGTATATATCTTGCATTTATGTGTGTTTGCATCTGTATATCATAGTGTCTCATATGTATGTGTCAGTCATTGTGTTTGCATTAAGTAGATTCAGTATAGTGAGCAGGCAAAAATCAATGATTATGCTCGATAAACCTTGATGTCGAGACTAATTCTTTACCAAATATCAGTGGGGACCAAGTTGCTGATTTACTAAGAAAATTCAGAACATGATAAACAGTTGCAGATCACAAGTTGAAAAGAACAGGGAATGGGTTTAAGCGGACAAACATATCAGCAATCTCGCTAAGTCATGTCCCTCTAAAAAACTTCGAGAAAAAGATGATACTATATCCTTAAACCGTTTAACTTTAATTTTATTCTAATCCCTTTTATTTTTTATTTTTAATTCTTTATGCAAAGTTTTATTTTATCTTGGGGCAATAAGGTATTCAAAAGGCAAAATTTTATTTTTATGATATTTTGTTTTATTTTATTTATTTTATTATTTTATTTTATTTTAATTTTTTTTTATTTTTATTTTTTATTTTTTTTAATTTTATCTTATTTTAAAAAAAAAAAATTGTTTTTGAAACGGGCGAAATTAAGATTCGCTTTAGCGAACCTATAGTTTCGCCAGTAAGCTCGACCAGCTGCATGTCAAACCAACATATTGAATTTACCGGGCGAATCTATAGATTCGTGACAGCGAATCTATGTCTTATAAAAGATACAGTGAAGGCGAAATTCTTCACAGTAACCCTAAAAACAAAATACCCTTTCATCGAGCGAAATTTCAGAATACTCCTTTAGTTTTTATTTCCGTTGGATCTGTACGTTGTAGAAGCTTTAGGTAGGTGTCGCGAACATCGGTGAAGCATTTAATCGGTGTATTTCACTTCGCATTGTGGGATCTGCATGTTCACCTGGGTTAGGGTTCGTGAAACTCGTCCAGCGAACTTGCTGATCTTCAGGCGAATCTGAACGAAAGTTCACCTGGGTTATAGATTCACCTTAGCGAATTTATAGATTCACCTTAGCGAATTTATAGATTCAATTGAGCGAATTTAATTTAATTCTTTTGTTTTTGCTTTCACATATTCTCACACACTTATTATGTTGTATACTTAGACTTTTCTAATTTGTTTTTCAGCAACCATGGCTAATTTAAAGTTCGATGAGAAGAACAACACCGTAGCTATATTGGATGAAGACAATCCCAAAGCTGCAGGGTT
The DNA here is from genome assembly GCA_024085815.1 of Flaveria linearis. Taxonomy (NCBI): domain Eukaryota; kingdom Viridiplantae; phylum Streptophyta; class Magnoliopsida; order Asterales; family Asteraceae; genus Flaveria; species Flaveria linearis. The sequence continues at coordinate 15,704 of JABSNV010001187.1, forward strand.
CAGAGACTGCATAAAGTGGCTGAAGCAATCTCCGATTTTTCATGCTATCACTCACTCACCATCCATTTATATTTTGCACATCCAAGATTTCTGGAGATCAGCTAAGTTGGATGTTAAAGCTAATCCACACTGTATTCGAGCGAGGATAGAAGGAAATGATATCGCCGTTACTGAAGAAATCATAGCAAGAGTGCTTCGTCTGGAAGGAGATCAGGGAGACGATGTTGAGCTTTCTGAAGATCAAGTCTTGGAGGGATTCAGAAGCATGGGGTATGAGGGACCATCTTTTGGGTCAAAGAAAGAGATAAAGAAATCCATGCTGTCAAAAGAATGGAGATACATTGCTCATATCTTCATCATGTGCTTAGATGATCGGAAAGGAGGATCAGACGGTCTTAACCTTAGATGGGCCAAAGCGATGTTGATATCTTGCAGAGGCCAAAAGGCAAATATAGCAAGACTGATCTTTGAATGCATATGTGACAACATAATGGCACTAAAGAAAGAGAAATGGCTTTTGTATCCAAGATTTGTTCAGATGTTAATTGATGATTTGATTCCAAACATCCCCAAGCACGGAGAAATCAAAAGACTAACCCCGATGAGCTCTAGAATATTTGCAGATTGTTCCTCTGCAAGGCATGATTTCAGTGGGAAAATCACCCACTTGTGGGAAAATATGTACTCTGCTGAAAGATGGACATACATAAAGAAGGTGATAGAAGCGGAGGAAAAGAGATCTGTTGAGAACAGGGAGAAACAAGAAGAAAAGTTAAAAAGAGAAAACGGTATGCCAAGGAGAAAGAATACAATTTTGAGGATGAAATTGAACAAGCAATAGATGAAATGAGAGTTGAGAAGGAGAGGAAAACTAAGAAGAGGACTGAAGAAAGCAGTCACACTGAGGCATCAGAGAGGAGGACTAAATATAAGCATCAAGCTTTCACCAAAAATCCTCCAAGTAAAGATGCAAGATCTGAGTTTGATCATGACGTGATTAGAAACGTCAGTGCTTCTGTGACTAATGAGCTAAAGCATGATGAAAACAAAACTGATAAATCAAGAGCTGAGAGAAAAGCAAAAAGATGAAGTGATGGAGGGGATGCAGAGAATGTTAGTTGATCAAAATAATTTGATCAAAAGGCTGTTGAAGGAGGTGAATGATTTGAAAGCTGTTGCCGGCCTGCCTAATCAGCTAACTCAACATGAGTTAGATGATCTGACGGACACATCAAAGTATCCATTTCTGAATATGGGTGCCTCGTCAAGGGCAGGAGAGGGCACCTCAGGAGCAGCAACTGGAGGAGCAGAGAGTGAGAATGATGATGTGGATGTTGTAAATGAAGGTTTTGATGATTTGGGACTTGATATTGAGAAAGACCTAACAGGTGAGGAGGTAGTAGGGGAGAAACAACGAGTTGAGAAAGAAAAACAAGCGGAGATGAAGCTGGTAGATGAAGAGGAGGAAATTGAGGAGCAGTTGGTAGATTACAGCTCGGAACGGAGTTCTATGAGGTGGATGAACGTCCAGTGACCTATGTGACTGATACTGGGTCAGCTGAAACCGGAGCGGTGGAGTTAGATCAATCTGAGTGGTTTGTTAGAGAGAAGGAGGCTGAAGAAATAACTCCACTGTTCCAGAACATAAAAAACCCCACCAGAAAAGAGAGCGATAAGAAGATTTTCAGCTGGAAATACAACTCTGAGCTGAAATTGTTTATGATCAAGAGAAGGGAGGGGGAATATCTTACGTTCATAAAAGAAAAGCCTTTAAAACCCTCCCAAAATGGGATTTGAGAAGGTTGGCTGAGATTCCTTTGATTGGAGCAGAACAGAGTGAACGAGCCAAGCAGTTGGAGATGGAAATTAAAAGGGGTTTAACTGATAACTTCCAAGCTTTTGGTTTCATGAAAATGGAGAGAAAGAGGTCGAAAAGGATGTTGACTGGGTGACCGGAAAAGGAAAGATTGTACTCAAACTAAAACCGGCTAAGACTGTGGAACGTATTAGAATACCTGATCCTCTTCCCCCGAGACTGCAAGCATTTGAAAAATGGTTCTATGATAACAACACTGGGGAAGCAGTGATTAGAGTAAAAGGGGGAGCTGAGATCAGATTGTTTAATCCGATGGAGGTATTTTCTTTCTGTGATGAAGACTTAGTGATTCTGTGTGAGAATCACATAAAAGTTGGTGCTGGAGCTGATACGTTGAAAGAAGCAAGCCTCTTCATGAGAGTAGCCAACAAGGCTAGGGGACTAAGAGCTGAAGTCCGGGAGCTGGCTAGAAAAATAGTTCAAGCGGACGAAACAAGAATGGACGTGGATGATCTGACGAGGCAGATGGACAGCTCGATTAAAAAGAGATTCGGTGGTGAGACAAGTGGATCTGGAGCTTATACTGAGGATCAAAGCATGCAAGATCAAGAGAAGGTTGTAGTTGAGGACTCACCAGTTCCAGACATAAGTGAGGCTGGGTTTGCTAAGAACTTTATTGTTGATATTGAGTCTGATGAGGCAGAATCTGAAGATGTTACAAATCCATTGGCCGGGATTGAGTTAAGGGCAGGAGCTTTCTTGGAGAACTTGAAGCCGAAGTTGATTTGGATGGAGCTGATTAAGAAGACCCCTCTAGGCGAGGTCCAACCTAGGGGGAGTATTGATGATATAGATAGGTTGGACTCACCTAGTTTAGTTTAGTTTCTTTCATTTGGATGTAATAGGACAAATGTTAGATAACCTTGACTTATGTAAGTAATAGTTTAGTTTTGCTCTGACCCAGCGAATCTACTAGCGAATCTACAGATTCGCTAGTAGTCAGCTGAAGAAAGTCGCCCGGCGAAACTGTTGCTCGCCGGGTGAACTTACCAGTTGGTCAGGGTAGATTCGCTGTAGCGAATCTACCAGCGAATTTGCGTCTGGTTATATATATGCATTTGATGTATCTTTGGCAACAAGTTTTGCCATACCTAATTGAGAAATACTTTTGCATTACTGTGTCATAGCTCGTTTTAGGCTGGAATTGTGTTTGTTTTGTTATCTTTGAGCCTTGTTTATTGATACTGATTGAGTTTGGATCATATGGCTACATATTGAAACTCTTTTCTTCATTTTTGCACTGTTTGATTCTGTATTCTTGAGATATTATTGTGATTATCATCTCAATAGCACGTAAATCGATCACCAATGGACCAACAGTTTCACCCTCATCTAATGGTTCAACATCCAACCTCAATGCTTGCCTTTTTTTCCAGCATTTTTCAATTTATGATATCGAGTAGTTCTCTTATATGATAGTTTTCAATTTTATGACATGATCCCCATATGTATGAGGGAACCAAAGTCCTAATGTCTTTGATTTCCTGTCTAATTAAAAGGGGTCATGGAGAGAACAGGTTTAAAATCACAATCAGTTCCTTTTTCAAATCCTGTTGCAGCTGCACGAGCCCTTCTTGTGTGCCACAAATGCCCCATGAAGAAGAATCCTAGAACAAAATGTATATGCTTGCTAACTATTACTACTTGCACATATTTATGGTGAAAAGTATGTTACCAAACTAGTTCTTAAGTATAGGTTTATTGATCATGAATATCTTATACGGATGGACATGATCGTAGATTATCCAAAAGTTAAGTGAAGTCACAAACATAATGGCCAGATGTGGGCTTCGATAGTGCAAAACAAACATATGACAACTAGAGCTTAATGAACCATAACAAGATGGTTGAACATAACATCATTCTGTCATGTTGATCGGGTTGAGATGTTATACATGGCGTCTTGGCAGATGACCCATTTCACTGATTATCAGAGTCGGTGGAATCGGTTAATGTATCAAGAGACAACAGGATGCAACAACGTAAGCTCGTCATGGCACTGGCCTCTAACTTTTCAAGATTTGCATATACAACCTACGTTTCATTTCCGGTGGAAGACACCAAGGCCTTCTCCATGTTGAGCTCCTTCTTCTTTGTAGTACTCTTGGATGAGTTGTCAAGGACCAACAAAGGACAAGTTTACGATGTATGCTTTTTGTGGATGATGTTTTGTCATAAGGCAGTAAAAGGGCTCTGAATGAGCGATTAAAAGAATGAAGAGCATCATTAGAGAACAAAGGGTGCTGCAAACAACTAAGTTCATGTATCTAGGATCGTATGTGCAGGGGCATGGTGAGATAGATATTGTCATTGCACATCGGATTCAGGCAGGCTAATGTAGGCGGGGAGTTGCCTCAAAGGTTTTGTGAGACATGAACTTCGCAAGCAAAGTGAAATTCAATAGAGTTGCAGTTCGTCTGACTATAATATGGAATATAATGTTGGGCCATCAAAAAAACAAATCATGCAAGATGGAAGTAGCGGAGGTGAGGATGCTGAGGTGGATGTGTGAAAACGCAAGATTAGATCGAATAACAAATGAAGTTTTTTTAACACAAGTCAGGGTAGCTAGTATATCGAATAAGATTAGGTAGGGAATATTAGGGGGTTTGAACATATGAAGAGATGAAAAACAACATAAGCGGTTAGAGAAGTAGATACTCTAAATGCTGGCAGGCGAATGAGTAGAGGTGGATCTAAATTGATGTGGGAGGTATCAGACATGTTTTGTTATAATGGCACCACTCTAAGGACATGGTCTGGGATAGGAGTACGTGAAGACATAGGACTAAGGTTAAAAACGTCTAGGCGAGGGTACTAGGTTTTACCCTGTATGTTGGCCCTAATTAGTTACTGTTTAATAGCTTAGTGTACGACTGTTTATTGCTTAGGGTACTAGGTATACAATGTGATAACTAGTATGTGCAATATGATCGATTACTGCCAATGAGTGTCTTTTGTATCTTCTGTATATTTGATTGTCTTGTTGAACATTGTGTCCGTGTTCTATGGACCATTTGATCCTATATGAGTGTTAGTCAAGGGTCTCACTAAGAATAGTCTCTCTATCCTACATCCTACCCTTCATAAATTCAATCAGTAGTCTTGTGACAACAGGTGTGACTATGACTATTTAAATTATAAAATATATACAAACTTTTATAAATTTTTTTGAAACTATAAATAAAATATTTATTATTAAGTGCAATTTTTATAAAATAAACTAAAATGTATATAAAACTAAATTATAACAAATTATTATACAACAACAACAACCATACCCAGTAAATCCCACCTATAGTAACAACTATTGGTAGGGTTGGGGAGGGTGGGATGTAGGCAAACCGTACCTATCTCGAGATAGGTATGCTACTTCCAACGAGACCCCCGACTCTTAAAACTATAATCATATAATCAAACCATATGAATCCCCTCCATATCAAGCAAATTATTTTATTACCTCTTTTGGACTGAGATGCAGACCTGACTTGAGCTGGCTAGTCAATTCACCAAAGTGGTCTAGTATTTGTTGAATAGTTCTAGTTCAATGTAAAGTTGAACCGTATTTGAACCTTTTGCAGTGGATATGCACTCTGGTCAGGAGTGACAGTTATTCCTCCCACAAACTTCAGCACCTCAAAAGAAGATGATTCCGCAAACAAAGACTCAGTCAAACGTAGAGACGGTTGGTGTAGAACAAGATATACAAAAGAATCTCTCACTAAACTTTTAGCATATGATGAGATCTCAGAATTGTATTCATCAGGATCTACACCAAATATAATCTTGGTTGTATTTGATCTCTCGATGCTTTCTGCTTGTATGATTACAACCTTTGTAGTGGGAAAATACATTTAATACAATTAATATATGCATATAAAGTCCCCGTTTAGGGCTTGGTAAACGATTCTAATGGGCTCTTAGGCCCACTAAACTGACATTGCAAACTAAGATCAAGTTTGAAATTGCTTATTTTGATTGAAAACTACTTTAATGAAAAAGACTTTTCAAAAAAGGTTTTTAAAAAAGTGTTTGTTAATTATCTTATAAATTAAAAGATTGTAAAATGATAAAAAAACATACTTTTAAAAATGAGGGGGGTTAATAGGAGGTAGTAGAGGGACATAATAGGAAATTAAACTAAAAGAAGTTTTCAAAAGTTAATAAGTAACTCACTCGTTTTTCAAATCCTACTTTTTACCCTATATGAAAAGTAAGTTTGAAAAATCCTTTTGGGATTGCCAAACAAATTTTTGATTTATTAACTTCTCAAAAGTCAATAAATTAAAAGTAGGTGGAAAATAAACAATCCCAATATGCACTAAATGGTCATTTAAGCATGAATAAAGGTTTGGAAGTTAGTAAGTAAAAGTAGGTGGGAAATAAACAATCCTAAATTGCTTTTAAAGTTGCACCACTCAAGAACTCAAAATATAAATATGCATGTTTAAATTTATTATGGATTCTATTTATATGTTTCAACATGTTAAAAAATCAACTTCAAAATCAAGTGAAAATCAATTTTAAATTTATAATGATTATGTGAGTAAGATTGTCTTCCACGATCAAAATGAAGTTCACATATTATAATTTAGTAAAACTTCTTTTGTAAAACTTTTTTTTAACTCCAAAAACCATTTCACCGGTTGGACCATCGCTGGGCCAACAGTGTTGGTTCCCACTTCCCATGCCAACCGAACCGGTTAGCGCGTACACTTTAGTACTTTTGGTGAAGTGGGCTGACCTTTGGCACATCAAGCAGTGATGTTTCCCTTCTGCTAATGCAATACCTGAAGAATAGAATGTTAAGAATTAAATTACACTCCTTGATTCAGGTTGAAATGGTTAGAAACATAGGTAGGTTTGACCGGATGGATCACCAGTCAAAATGAGTCTTCGTTAAAATAAGCAGTTTGTTGATTCTGGTTAACTCAACAAAATTTTTCAAGGTTTTATGAGTGTGATTAATCTAATAATTATACTATTTTTAAAATGACAAGTTAGCTTGGGTAATAAGTCAAAACAAATTTAGATCGAAGCAAGTATTTCTTTGATTCGGGTCAAAGCACGTTGAACAATAATCCAAAGTTTATCATTGTATACAGTAGTGTATAAAGTATGATTGGTTAAATTCTTTCAACAATAATCTAAATGTTTCTTTGATTTAGGTCACGGTTAGGCCTAACGGTCACGTTGTGCAACCTAACCCTGACCGCAATTGCCGTCACGGTTTCTGTGTCAGTCATCCGACACCACGTGACAACAAAACGACAAAAGAATACTGATAAAGTGAAAACCAGTCACACAACCGTCACGGTTTGCCCTAACCGTGACCTTTAGGGTACCAGGTATAGCTTTAAGGTACAAGGTACTCTGTTGATGTTGACAAAAGGCTCCGAGATTCTCGCGTCAACTACTTTGAACCGTCACGGTTAGGCCAAACACCGTGACAACCGTGACGGTTTGTCGTCCAGATTTTCACAATAAATACCCTCCATGATTTCATTCAACAACCATTACCGTGTTTCAATTTTTTGAACTATATTTATCTTCATTTTTTTCAACAAAAATATCCTTCTGATTTTCAACATAAATAGCCTTCGTCATTCCAAAAACACGTTAATTCAAAAACAATGAGGAGCCACATATCGAAGATTCGAACCAGGTTGAAGTAGTATTTGTTTTATTATAACTTCTTATTTGAAATATCTAACCATTATCTTTTTAGGAATATTGTAAATATACAGGAGTCACGCTCCGTGGGGGGAGGAGGAAACCAACCCGTCGAATACATTTGCTGAAGAGGCGTACAACTCGTTATTTGGACCGATGGGTTACGGTGAATGGTACAGACATCCCCCTTACCATTTTTACGGACATGCCCCGAACACGTACCACTCACAAACAGAGCTGGATAACGAATATCTCCCGTACCAGTCAGAACTAGAAATTACACATGTGTCGGATATTAATGGAAATAACACAGATGAGAGTGATGGTTCGGTTCACCTCAAAGAAAACCACGGGGACACCGCGGAGCACGACGGGGATGAGGATCGGATAAGAAAGGCTACGGTTTCTTATAAAACGATAAAGTACGAAGAGTTTTCATTCTTTTGTTTATTTCATTTATTTATTTGTTTTATATATTTTTTTATGTCTGGTTTTATAACTTTTTCAGTATTTTGATTCTCGTGGGGACTTGGAAAAGTGGGCTAAAATGAGAGGACCCGAGCATGGGTGCGTCGTTGTGGTGGGTCGGTTATGAAAAAACAATGTGGAACTATTATGCAATCGTAGTGGTGAACCTAAATTCACTGGCACAAGTAGGCGTACTGTGAGCATAAAGACCTTATATCCCTTTAAACTCGTAGGGAAGTACGTAGGAAAGAGTGACAGTTGAATGTTGGAGGTGAGAAACGAGACGCACAACCACGATCCTGTTGTGTACGAGGAGGGCCACACGCATCTTAGGAAGATGACCGCCAAAGAAATTGATCTTGTCGAGAAGTTACACAGCCAGCACGTGCGGCCACGACACATCCATTCGGTAAGGGATCGGTTTCCCCACAACGTATGTGTTGTTCAGGACATATATAATCTGACGTGAGTCAGATTTTTTCTCAAATTATAAACATTATAAATAATGATAAATACAGATTTTTTCTCAGAGATTGATACCGACGCTGAATTTATTCCCGGGATTGACGACTGTCCGCATCTATAATTCGACGAGGGGACTACACCATACGAGCGGTTCAGGACCCTGAGGGGACGACTGCCAGCACCGGGAACCGTCTTGTCAGTTGAGTTCTTAGAGCTTGTTGGGGAGCGCGATCGATTTTTTGAGATTATAGGCGAGGACGGTCCATGGGAGCAGATGTTCAGGATAGGTGACCCTGCACATTGAGAGCTTACGGTGGAGTTTTACTGCACGTTCACATTCCGTCCCCGTGCGCAGGAGCTTCCGGAGCTGGATGAGGACGACATCGCAGACGGTAGTGAGGTGGCTTTCAGGATGTTTGGGTCACTCCATCGCGTGTCACTTAGACGGTTCGCTGTCATGACCCAGTCCATCATATCCTCCAGCGATGGTATATGTCATGCCTTTTCTCCCCTGATGCCTTTTAAAGTTGGTTCGGTATATGTCCGCAGAGGTGGCTTTCAGGATGTTTGAGTCCCTCCATCGCGTGTCACTTAGACGGTTCGCTGTCGTGACCCAGTCCATCATATCCTCCAGCGATGGTATGTGTCCTGCCTTTTCTCCCCTCATGCCTTTTAAAGTTGGTTCGGTATATGTCCACGGATGTGGCTTTCAGGATGCTTGGATCCCTCCATCACGTGTCACTTATACTGTTCGCTGTCGTGACCCAATCCATCATATCCACCAACGATGGTATATGTCCTGCCTTTTCTCCCCTCATGCCTTTTAAAGTTGGTTCGGTATATGAACGCGGAGGTGGCTTTCAGGATGTTTGGGTACCTCCATCGCGTGTCATTTAGACGGTTCGATGTCATGCCTTTTCTCCACTCAGCCCTAAACTTCGACGTCAGATTGTATGTCCTGAACAATACAGACGCTGTTGGGAAACTGCTCCCTTACGGCTGAGTGGATGTGTCGTGGCCGCACGTGCTGCCTGTGTAACTTCTCGACAAGATCAATTTCTTTGGCGATCATCTTTCTAAGAAGCGCGTGGCCCTCCTCGTACACAACAGGATCGTGGTTGTGCGTCTCGTTTCTCACCTCTAACATCCAACTGTCACTCCTTCCTACGTACTTTTTTTATGCTCACAGTACGCCTACTTGTGCCAGTGAATTTAGGTTCACCACTACGATTGCATAATTGTTCCACATTATTTTTCATGACCGACCCACCACAATGACGCACCCATGCTCGCGTCCTCTCATTTTAGTCCACTTCTCCAAGTCCTCACGAGAATGAAAATACTAAAAAAGTTATAAAGCCAGACATATAAAACAATATATAAAACAAATAAATAAATAAAATAAACAAAAGAATGAAAACTCTTCGTACTTTATCGGTTTTATAAGCAACTGTAGCCTTTCTTATCTGATCCTCATCCTCATCGTGCTCCGCGGTGTCCCCATGGTTTTCTTAGAGGTGAACCGAACCGTCACTCTTATTTGTGTCATTCCCATTAAAAGTATCCGACACATGTGTAATTTCTAGTTCTGACTGGTACGGTAGATGTCCGTAATCCAGCTCTGTTTATGAGTGGTACGTGTTCGGGGCATGTCCGTAAGAATGGTAAGGGGGATGTCTGTACCTTAACGGTAACCTGTCGGTCCAAATAACGAGTTGTACGACTCTTCAGCAAATGTGTTTGACGGGTTGGTTTCCTCCTCCCCCACGGAGCGTGACTCCCGTATACGTAATATTCCTAAAAAAGATAATGATTAGATATTTCAAATAAGAAATTATAATAAAACAAATACTACTTCAACCTGGTTCGAATCTTCGATATGTGGCTCCTCATTCAAATCTGGAAGCTTCGGCTTTTGATAATGATCTCCCGAACCCGACATTGTTTTCGAATTAAGGTGTTTTTGGAACGACAAGGTTATTTATGCTGAAAATCAGAAAGATATTTTTGTTAAAAAATGAAGATAAATATAGTTCAAAAAATTGAAAGACGATAATGGTTGTTGAATGAAATCATGGAGGGTATTTATTGTGAAAATCTGGGCGACAAACCGTCACGGTTTGGCCTAACCGTGACGGTTCAAAGTAGTTGACGCGAGAATCCCGGGGCCTTTTGTCAACATCAACAGAGTACCTTGTACCTTAAAACTGTACCTGGTACCCTAAAAATACCAAAAGGAAGTCAATCCATTTTTTTTTATTCCGTGGAAGTCCACATTTTGGCCGAATCTTCTTCCATAATGGTACGGCACAATAGTATTATTGGGGTAGATACACAAATCACTTTAAATAGAAGAAGTCGGGTAGGTGGATTGGTCCGAGTGAAGAAAAAAGCAGAAAAAATTAAACTGATAATCTTTTCTGGAGATATCCATTTTCCTGGAAAGACAAATAAGGCATTCCGATTGATACCACCAGGAGGGGGAAAACAAAATTCCAAAGAATACAAAAAATTGAAAAATTGGCTCTATATCCAACGAATGAAACTTTCCAGGTATGAAAAAAAGTATTTTGTTTTGGTTCAGTTAGGGCAAACCGTGACGGTTGTGTGACTGGTTTTCACTTTATCAGTGTACTTTTGTCGTTTTGTTGTCACGTGATGTTGGATGACTGACACAGAAACCGTGACGGCAAGGCCTTGCAGTCAGGGTTAGGTTGCACAACGTGACCGTTAGGCCTAACCGTGACCTTTAGGTCTGGCCTCCCCCCAAAAATCCCTGCGGTATTAGAACCCTTTAGGAAATAAAGTTTGGACGACTTTGACCTGTTTTTGTTCACAGCCAGTTTTTCCTTCTTCATTTTGCCCAATTACCCGTTTGATCGGCTTAGATAAAACTTTGAATCCGCCTATATTTAATAACATACAATTTAGATGTCTTTGACCCGTTTTATTTACAGCTAAGGGTTTTTTTTTCTTTTTTTCTGTTTGACCCGTTTAGATAAAGCTTAACTTTTTACCACCTTTGATAACGTATGTGAAGAGAAACTTACCAAATTATTCAAATTCTCAATCTCTGCTGCTTATTTCCCACAAAGATTTTCAAGATTCTGTATGCTCTTGAAGTTTCCTGCAACAACCTGACCTATAGATAAACAATTATAAAAACTTAATAAACAACATTTGAAAAATTAATTAAAAACCTGAACCAAAATTAATTCTTACTTGAACATGCTATTTGAGCATATATATGTGCTCTTTGTAGACCATTTTGTTTGAACATATGCATCATAACATCATTTGTGTTTCTAGCTAAATGATCAAACGACAGCAAAACCAATGATCTCTAGCCCTCTTTGAACACTCGCTGCAAAACCAATGATCTCTAGCCCTCTTTGAACACTCGCCGCCTGTGATCCAGGGGGACCCACAAACATTTTACTTGATCTCCAAAAATTACTTACATTAAGTGATTCATGGGCTACATTATCTTGAGAAGAAATCACGCTTTTTCTTGTGGCATTACCAAGTTTTAATGACTCTGATAATGCAGGATAACTGAATGCATAATTTCAGCTTCTTCTGGAGCTATTCTTTATTATCACTGTCTTTTTGACAGCTGTCATACTGTTCATCTGCCATGTCACCCTTACAATCACCCTTTGAGGTTTCTTGAAGTTCATCATAACAAGAACTATGTAACATATCAAACTTGAGTTGCAAGTCTTTGACATCATGTACATCAATATTCACTTCTTTAAAATTTGTGTCGAATTGTTATAAATCGTGTTAGATCCAATGGTGAGACTTGAATCTGTTTTAGCTCTTGTTAGCTCTTCCTGGAATCAAACAAAATCAACCCGTGTTTAAGTATTAGCAAATGAACTGAAATGTAACTGTCTTTTTAAGTAGAGAAGAAGAATAATACCTTGAATTCACGAATTTGATAACCAAGATTACTAACATCATCTTCTGAGATTTTGTTTATTTCCGGATTATTGCGTACAAGTTTTGCACAATGTCCGAATCTGAGTGTGCTAATAGTTTCAGCAGAGCACCTATATTACCAGAAAAGATATTCAAGTTGCATATCATTTGATCTTAGTAGTTTCAGGATCAATATTGGTGAGATGAACAGAGAAAGATAATTAGTCTGATACAATTTATTATAAGTTAATAGTGTGTTAAATTGATAGCAATTTTCAAAATTACTTTAAATAAAACGATTTACGAGGTTTATTCAATAGTTTCAGAAAAGAGTATCAAGTTGCATATCAACTGGAAAAGCACTTTGATGAATAGGTGGCAAAACGGGTCAAAACAGAGAATTTTGCTGTGGGTCAAATATGAATAAGAAAATTGCTTTAAAGTACATTTGGGCTACTGTCCTTAATACACCAGCACAGATGTAAAACGTCAAAATTGGCACCTCTGATGTTTTAAAACCTATTATAAATTATTAGTGTGCCAATTATATTATTCCAATGAAATGACTTATGAAGTTCATGAATTTCAAGGTGCATATTTGGCTAATCTCGACCCAAAGTGGTAAATGTGTCTAAACTTACTTGACACATGAACTGTTGTTATTAAATGAAGAATTTAACTCTGTTTTGTTATCAAATGAACAGCCTAAAATGTTGCACTTTAATGACCAAGAGACATACCCCAAAACGAGACTTGTGAAAGACTCGAGGTTGAGTCTTTTTTCCAAACCGGGGTGTATAATGCAAGAGCATCATAAGTTTGAATTTGAATATTTATTGTATAATGCAAGAGCATCATAACTTTAATGGCCCAATGCTAAGGCTTTGGGCCTCCCACAATCAAAGGGCCTCCATTTTTTGATTTTTGGCCCATGTTCCATTGGTTAATGGATGTTCCAGACTTCAATCGACCATAGACGTTTCCACTTCTGCACTTCATCTTCATTCTTGGTTCACCAAGCGGCACAACTTCCCCAATGAGCATCGATCTTCACGGACGGCTTTTAAATCAGAAGTCTTGCACTCGAACAATCAATCATCAAAGCGAAAATCATGATGGATTTTGGTTCTTGAGGTCAATTTTAGATGTATGTGTTATGTGTTGCACTCGAACAATCGAACACAGTCGATTGTTCTGCTTCTGCTGAGTTCTTCACGGATGGCTTTTAAATCAGAAGTCTTGCTCTCGAACAATCAAACACAGTCGATCTTCACCGACTGTGTTTCCGTTCTGCTTCTGCTGAGTTCTGCCCTTCTGCGATTTCGAGAAGTTCCCCCTTCGGCCCTTCGGCCCGATGTTTCACAGGTTCCCCCAATCCCCTTCGGCCCTTCTGCCCGAGTGCCCGACTGTGTTTCTATTCGACTGTTCTGCCCGATTTCGAGTAATCACAGGTCCCCTTCTGCCCGAATTTGTTTCTGTTCTGCCCGACGTTTCAATTCGAGTTTCTGATTTCAAATTGATCCATTCATCAGGTTAGTTTTCTACTTTTTTTGTTTCTTATTGATTTGCACAATTGCTCTTTTCATCAGGTTTGTGATTTGTTAATTGTTTGAATGTTTCTGATTCATATTTCAGTGATTTGCTCATTGTGAAAGGGGAAGTTTTCTGAATTGGTTATTGATTTGCTCCCTCTGGTTAGTTTTCTACTCTTTTTGTTTCTTACTCAAGTGATTTATTGATTTGTTTCTGAATTGGTTATTTGGTTAATTGTTTTTCATCTAAATTGATTATTAGTTTTATGTTTTTAGATTAGTTTATTTCATTATCTTATTGCTTGAATCTGGTTACTTGATTAGTAATTAGTTTACACTACATACTATAACTAGGAATTGTAACTTGGTTCATTGGTTGCTTAGAAGTTAGAATTTAATCAATTTATAACAATGTCAAACCAAATCCTTAAGTTTGAATCTGGTGCATCAAAAAGGGATAAAAAGACCAAAAGAGAAGCTTTAAATGAATCAATTAAAGGATCAATGTTAAAATTTGTAACTAGCACAATGTCTAATAATAATGAAAACGTTGATAAAACTACAAATAATGATGAAAACTTTGAAAATCTTGATGAAAACTTAGATGAAAACCTTGATAAACCTACAAATATTGAGGGCCTCATATTTTTTTTTCGCTTTCGGCCTCCAAAAACGTTAAGCCGGCCCTGTTTATTGTCTTCAATTATCTTATTTATTTATTTAGTTTACCTTTCTTTACTAGTTTAGAAGCGGTTTCTCTATCTCTCAAGATAGAGGAAAGACACCTACCCCTCCTAGACACTGCTCTTGAGTGAGATATACTGAGTATGTTTGTTTGTTTGTTTCTTTACTATTTTATGATCTTCAAATTGTTAGGATTTAGCTATAAATATTATGGTTTGGCATACCGTTATGATATTTTTTTGTAATTGTTAGGATTCAGCTATAAATATTATGGTTTGGCATACCGTTTATGATATTTTTTGATAATTGGTTGTATGAACCTATTGTTCCAGAACCTTTCGGTTCTTTAAGATTTTGAAAACTAAATCAAGTCTTTTGCCATTTGAATGTGTTTCCTTAACTGCATCATATGCAATGCTAATACTCAAACATCACAGCTAATTCAGGATAACAGTGACTGATTATTAACAGATTAGTAACTCTACAGTCCTCTCTTTCACGAGAATTTGGAGACCTAATCCTCTCTATAACCTAACAAAACCCCCGATGATCAAAAGCATAAATCAACGAGTTAATTCATACCTTTACATGCAGATCTGCAGGAAACGGTACTTCCTCAGTTCCTCATGTGGCCGATCTTCCAATCCGGTGAGATTTCTTCGTCAGAAACCATAAGTTTCGCGTTGAGTTCTTCGATCAACTTAAAACTTAACGTTTGGATCCTCCGATTGGATGTTTTGGCGTTGAAACCATAACGTTGGTCATATCCTAGGGTTTGAACTGATTTTGGATCGTGAAATTAGGATAATAGAGGATTATAGATAACAGTGATTATTAACAGATTAGTAACTCTATAATCCTCTTTTTCGCGAGAATCTGGAGGTCTAATCCTCACTATAACCTAACAAAACCCCCGATGATCAAAATACATAAAAACGAGTTAATTCATACCTTTGCATTCAGATCTGCACGAAACGGTAACTCTTCATGTTGCCGATCTTCCAATCCGGTGAGATTTCTTTGTCGAGTCTTTCGATCAACTTAAAACTTAACGTTTGGATCCTCCGGTTGGATGTGTTGGCGTTGTAACCATAACGTTCGTGATATCCTAGGGTTTGAACTGATTTTGGATCGTGAAATTAGGTTTTTGAATCGATGAAATCCAAATCATTCCTGATGATCTGTGAGTATGAATTCATGATCGTCTTCGTAATTGGATCGTATTGATGGAGTTGATTTCAGTGTGTGTTTGTGTGTGAAGAAAATTTGGGGGAGCCTTTTGAAAAATGGTAACAAGGTGGAGAATATATATTTTGTGTGTTATTGGGAGATGACCGTTGGTATATTATTATCCAGCCAATTAGTAGTTTCCACGTGGCATTTTGTGAAGTTACTATATCGCTCTTGATAGTTGATTCTAGCCGTTACGTTGTAGCCCGGCCCGTTAAAGTTAAGCAAAGCCCAACCCACGAATCAGCTTTGTATACATTTTAAGAGTTTATTTCCGTTTTGCTCCCTAAGATTTGACATAAATAACGATTTTCCTTCAAAAATTTTAAAACATCAATTTCGATTCAAAAGTTTGATCATTTGTGTTTAATTTCAGTTCAAAATTTTTATTATTTGGATTCAAGTTGAAACAACTAATGTAATTTTTTGACTGAAATTAAAACAACTTGTAAACTTTTGAATGTTAATAGATTTTTTAATCTTTTGGAGGAAAATAGTTAATTATGTTAAAGCTTGGGGAGCAAAATAGAATTTAACTCTTTTTTAATATGTAAACATTTTTTTTAACAGGTTCGGTTTCAAACCGGTTTTCATCAAAAATCGTCAAATTGTTAAAATCGGTTGGACCGGTTTACATACAGTTTTTTTATGACGGTTTTTACCCTGGTTTTTTTAATTAAAACCGGTTTACAAACCAGTTTTGTTGTCGGGCTAGGAACCAGTTTGGCTCAAACCGGTGTTTTTTTTCAAACTGGTTTTTTGTACGACTCTATCCAGGAGTGTGAAGTCTCACTGGATTGGTAGACATCCGAGCACGTTCTTGACGGAAGGATAAAAACCAAAAGATAAACAATAACACGGACAATAATCGAATGATTTCATTGATAAAACATAACGATTTTAAGCTCGTTACAACTTAAAAATCAAGACTTTTGGCAAGGGGAGATCGAGCATGATCTCCCCTCTCATCCGGCAGCGCCTGGGCGCCGGGAACACTATGAAAAACCTTAGGTTTCTACACATTGAAACTGGTATATATATAAGCCTCGGCCCATATTAGATGCGACTGGGCCATTCGTGCGATTGGACCATGCGTATGGTTCAATCGTACGACTGGACCATTCTTATGGCTCAGTCTTACGAATGCCCCAATCGCATCTCTCAGTCGCACGACTGGTCCATTAGCATGGCTCAGTCGTACGACTGAGTCTCATTCGCATATGCTCCTGCGAATGACCCAGTTTCATGTGTTTACAAGGTGTATAACATTAAGCCTAGACTATTTGTCAAGCGACGGACACACTATATATGACTATATATGCTCCAACAAGGAGTTGGCCTAACTTGAAAACGAGAGGATTGGAAGAATGCTTATTTATAAATAGATTGATTTGGATTATATTTTATGTTTTATGAGTTAGCTAAATACAATACAAAAACTTAAATAGAAGGGGAATACGTTAGGCGTGTTAAATGTATGAGTGTTCATAAATGGTTAAAATTAACATGAACGAATTGATTAACATTTAATGGTTCAACAGATTTACTAATTGAAAAAAGGGTAACTTTATAAAATACTAACCAACTTTCAAAAGTGTTCAAATTAGGTAACTCAAGTTTTAAAAATGTTCTAGTTAGGTCACTTAGTTTTTATATTTTATATAAATTAAAAGCCTTAACATGTTTTTAGCATGTTATACTTTTGGTTTCAATTAGAAAATATTTTTTTCTATCTTTTGATGCTGATATGGAACGTTGACGTAAATTTTAGGTACTTTTTTATTTTTTTCATAATTAACATGTTGCTTTTTATTTTTTAATATAATTTTATATATTGCAAATTCTGACCACCACGTTTTCTCCGTTACTTAATTGACATAAGAAAATTTAATGATGACTCGATTTGATCATTTGATAATCCAATTTGAGAAAAATATGCATGAGTGACTAAATTAGAACACTTTTGAAACTTGGTTACTATTATGTGACATTTTCCCTTGAAAAAATAAGCTCATCGTGTAATACTCAAATATGCATATAATTACCATCCACTTAATTTTTGAAATATAATGCAAATTGATGATTCTAATAAAATGAAAAATAAACCGTTTTTTTGTTGGTTCTATGGTCTCGCCAACCCAATCGTGTTATTTGTTTTCTCTCAAATCATAATTACTAGTTTGGCAAGTAATCCCATCAATAATTCAATATGTATAATCCACAACTACGTTTTTTAAAACAACACACATGCACACACTCATCTAATCTTACTAGCAAAATTACACAACCTCGTAACTATACACCACTGTATACACACCAGATATCATTAAACTAAAAACCTCATAATCTAACTTTTTTTAGCCCCATTCATCAATGCTATGGACTATCAAGTGTTTCTTGCTTCTTGACTCATGTGAAATTACAAATTAATTATGTTCTGGAAATACAATATTGTTTTAATTAGGTTTTATTTTTTTAATTTTAAAATTGCCTATGAATCATTATTCTTTGTTTAAAATATAAAAGGTATTTTCATACAAAGGGTATGAAGGATTGTGAGTTATTAATCTACGAAATCAACTCTTCGAATCTAAGGATGGAATTATCACCATGAAAGAAATATTCTCACGTATGAAAACGATCTGAATATATAAAATTAGAATATCTTTTAGATTCTCCATTTTATCAAATGTATATAATCTTTTATACCATATTATGATTAAAAAAATTACATCATAAAATAGATCATTGTATTCTCTACAATTTGAGTATAGTTTTGTTTTACTTTTCTATAAATAATTTAAAAAATATGGATATTAATTGTGTAATTATAAAAATAGGTTGCATAATAATCGTATAACTTACGTGATTAATATAAGATGCACAATTATTTTTCAGATTTTGTTATATACGGTTGCACAATCATTCTAAATAATTATTATATATGGTTGCGCAATTGTTAATGAAATTCGTAATTATGTATCTTTTTTGCGTAAATACACAAACAGATTTATCCCTTGCCCCAATTACACATTAAGTGAAGTGCCCCAGTAGATTCATATACTTTGTTCATGTCTACACCAGAAAGCAGGTGTTTTCGGTAGAAGTTGAAAACTTGAAATGATGTGTTAAGGTACTTAATTCTAAAATTGGAAAATAAATTTGTAAAGTAGTAAGAAATTGGAATGATTAAAAAGGAAAGAAAACCATCCATCTGTTAAGGCAACTCCCCATCATTTCCAAATATCCTAAGAAATTCATTCTTTCAACTTAAGAGGAGACATGTTTTATCTAACATTAAGTTTCTTTTTGACAGAAGCACATAAAATGATAAAGAACACAATTTTTTAAAAAACGACAACTCACAGACAATCTAAAGTACTCATATTCCTACCTCACATTCTATCTGACAACTTAAAGTACTCATATTCCTACCTCACATTCTATCTGACAACTTAAAGTACTCATATTTCTACTTCACATTCAATCGGACAACTTAAGCCCCTGACCTTTAAGGGAGGTGATTCTATTTAACACACCATGATACCGTTAGGCTAAATCCCTTATGTTGTAAGAACACAATTAACAAATAAAATAATAAAAAATCCTCAAGTAATTTACTAGAAAATATCATAAAACATAGATATTATTTCTCTGCTATACTATCCTTATTTAAGGGATGCACAATATATCACTCATTCTTGATCTTACAACTCCAATGAAACTAAATGTCAATTAGAAATCAAAATTCATAAACTTGAACAAAATCCCATTTTTAAACTGGCTTTCTTGATATGTATAAATGTATCTTATCAAGAACCTCGGATCGAATTGCATTAAAGATACTGACGTGGCATATGCTAGTGAGGGATATGTACGAAAATCGCAGTTCGGTTCAACTGAGAAACGGTCCTCCTCCTAAAGTCGCTGACTGTATGCAAAACATGAAAACTTCTTCTATGCGGCAATCTCTGTAACAAAAAGGAGTAAAAAGCAGGTTAGTGCTAAATTTTGGACAGTGGACTACATAACAAATTCTATTCATGCTCTAGTATATCAAAAGTTTATTAAGGCAAATTTTATACATCATTCTAAATGTTAAACAAATTATATTTACACATCTAGATTTAATAATATCATAACCTTTTAAAACAATAAGAGTATCATATATACTAATTACTCCATACTAAATAAAATAAAGACAGTTACATTATGTGTTGAAATGATCATCAGAAATTACGTGCTTTCCTATTAACTTATTTGAGAAAACTGCTCAGGTTCAGGTTGAATTGGTCATCTTCAAACAGGCCAAAATGAGGCTGGATTGATCCGCAAATGCTTTTATGTTCATTGTAAAATCTTTTCATACAGGGATAACTTTGTAAAATAGCAATCAAATTTTAGGATTGTTCTAATTTAGGTCACTAATAAAATTTTATGTTCTGATCAAGTCACTTATGTTTTTTTCTCAATCAGATCAGTAAAGTTTCAAGATTGTTCTAATTAGGTAATTCATAAATTGCAAAGTATTTTTAAATTTTGAAAATATTTAAAAAATAAATAATATTAATTAAAAAACAGAATTATTTAAAAAGATTTGCGAATCATTTTAAAAAATTAAAAAAAAACATAATTGACCTAATTGGAACAATCCTAGAACTTTAGTAACCTGATTGGAATTAAAAAAAATGACATGATTGAAACAAATAAATATGTGAGTGACCTAATTGGGACACTCATAAAACTTGCTTACTATTTTGTGAAGTTTTCCCTTTCATATATAATAAATGTATGATTATGATTACAAATACTATTATTAGAATATAACAATCATGGTTACTTTCAACCTGTTTGATCCTTTTGACCCGTTTCCATAATAGCTAGACCTTTTGATTCGACCAATCGACCCATATGAGATAAAACAAAACCAAATCAGCACTTTCAAAAGTCTACAAATAGGATTCATTCTACTCTTTCATGTATCTTCAGTTTTATGCGGTTATGCCATCTCAAGCCTTGTAATTCATGTTTTAAACACAAACAAAAACAAAAGAACCGACGCTAACAACTTTGATAATCTGTTATACATTTAATTGTCAAACAATACAAGAGAATTTTAACAAGCAGATTAGTGTTACCATAATTTAAATTAACAAGCAGAAACAATATTTTTGAGATTAAATAAATGACTTTTGGAACCATCAAACTTGATTTTTATTGCATGCAAAATTACACAAACGAACACTATAATTTGCAAGAACGAGTATTTTGGACAAGAACTGCTTATACTTGTACAGCTTATCGTCTTATCCACATTCACTCATTTTTGCAAACAATAGTGTATTTTTAGGCACACTATGGTTGGTTTGCAATCAAAATCCAAATACAAAGTTCTATAAGCAAATCGCCCTTTAGTTATAAGATTAATTCAAATATTTCTTCTAAAAGTTCAAATTTCCACACACACACACATATGTATGTGTATCCTAGATTCATAAAGCATATTTCTCCTTTCAAAAGGCTAGAAAATATCATACTTATTGGTAACTGTAGCCGTGTGTTTCCCTAAATAAACATATGGCAAAAGAAAACCATGAAACATTTCAGTGCATAATGTAATAATGTTTGTTCAATAAAAGAAATTGTTAAAAGTAACTGACTATATTTTATTTACTATTGAATGGGTAAATAGAATATTTTTCATGTTTTCAAAGAATAAGATTATGATGTCAAAATCTTGAGCTTTTAGCAGGATATTTATTATATATTTGTTAATAATCAAGATAAATATAGCACAACCAAAAATAAACTATTAAAAAGTAGAAGATATGATAAACTGACCTCTATTCGTTTGTCTATTTGCAATACTGTAGTTTCCAACATGCCCTTCAGAACTCCTGCCCACCACATCTTCTGCATTACCAAGCCTGTGCCCAAATGAACCTGAACCATCAGCCACATTAGATGGAGATTGCCAAGTTGCATCTCCATAAATAGAACCCCCGCGGTACAAATTACCATAAAACCCCTGGTGACCACTGCTTGGTCCATTACTTGATGGTGTTGTAGACACACCAGTAACATTGTTTCTTCCAACTAGCCCATAATTACTCTCTTCGCCCCTAAACCCGCCTAAATTTCCACCATTATAACCCGAAGAACTCCCTCCATTTTGAGAATTTAAAGGCAAAGAGCCCCAACTTGCTCCATTGTTCCCAAACACTCCAAATCCACCACTTCCTGATCCCAAATATGAACCTGATCCCAAATATGAACCTGATCCAACTGGGCTAGTGAGTCCACCATTTCCCCACACACTTCGGGTTGATGAGGCGATACGTGGTTCAGTTCTTCCACTACCTGGATTATACCCAATCGGAGTACTATACCTGTTTGGATTTCCACCAAAATATGGGCTCAAAATCCGCTCGTAGCCCGAGGACCCACCGAATGCAGTTGGGCTTAGAGCTGGATCCACATTCATGCCCATACCATAACCGGATGAATTATATTGAGGGAAGCCGGTTCGACCGCCAACAACTGGGCTGAGCCGGCTATCCATTCTAACTCCATAACCACCGATTGGGCTCATATTATAACCTTGTGGGTAGCTACCTGTGAGAAATGTATTTGGTCTATTTAAACCATAATTATATCCAATCAAAGGACTACGGCTTGGACCTGGAGATAACTCTTTAGGGACGGCCCGTTTGACCTCAACCATTTTACCATTTAGTTCATGGAACGTTTTATATAATACTCTATCAACTGATTCCTCTGAATCATATGTAATAAAACCAAAACCTCTTGGCCTTTGTGTATTGTGATCATACATTACCACTACATCTGTGATTGTACCGAATTGATCAAAATAACTTTTAAAATCATTTTCGGTTATATTTGATGGTAAACCACCTACAAATATCTTCTTTGTGCGTCCCACGGGTCCCACTGGTGATCCTTGAATGCTACTAATGGCCCGGTTTAGTCCATGATGGTCTTCCCTTGGAACAGCCTTCTTTGCTTCAACCTTGAAATTAGAGACCAAAATAACATATGAAAGAAAGAATCTAAACCCTAGAAAATGATTCTTTTTAATCTTTAAAATACTTTTGACGAATGAATTTCAAGATTTAGGGGGTGGTAAGATATGCATTTTCTAAGTTATTACATGAGGCTGATTGAAATAAAAATTTGTAGTATTCACTTCTGATAACGTTGAGTGTTTGTAAAAATAGTGATGTTGATCACAATTAGATATTTAATTGTAATAAAGCATGATGCAGAAGACATTATCATATGCGCCTCTGATGCTTGAGTTGTAACATTCATTATTGACACTCTGGTATGGTTGGCAATTTGTGATTAATTAAGGAAGCCAAAAATAAGGGATAACGTATGTAGAGGACACCCCAAGTATTCAACTTTTTTCATTAAGGCCACCCATATATTCAAACTACTTGATAAGTCACTCAATATGTATCTTCTTTCAACTATATACCAGTTATAGCCACAAACATGTCAGATGGATAAAAATGCCCTCCATTTTCTAAGAAAGACAACATTTTTCACCTGTAACAAACATGTTGCACCTCATCAAAGGTAATTTTGTCTTTACAAATGTTCAATAGACATTTTTTTTCATCCGGCATGTTTTCGGCTGGAATTGGTATAATGAATAATATATGGTAGCCTAAATAAAAACAATTACTTGAATGCTTAAGTCACCTCCAGATACATCACCCCATAAAATACACATATATTAGTCATTTTACTCTTCCCTGTGACAATTGGTTTTGTTACAGTTAGTATCAAACTGAAAAACAATCATATGATTAATGCCAAAAGACAACATCCAACCCCACTTCCCCCTAAAATCAACTTACAATGATTACATTGTGTTTCATACTAGTGTTTGGACATGAAAAACTCACTGTTCGACCATCAATCATGTGCTTTTCCATCACAACTCTCTCAGCAACAGCAGGATCAACAAACACTACAAACCCAAATCCTCGTGCACGACCGGTCAGTCGGTCTCTCATAATAACCGCCTCACTAACCTCCCCATAACTACTGAAATACTCTTTTAGCCGATCTTCACCAGTATCCCAAGATATCCCACCAATAAACAATTTACCATTATCAGGCTCCATCTTCTCCACAATCCCATGTTGAATTGCCATAACTTAACAATAATCTTAACCTCAACTTGCAATTTTGAGGTGCTTCTACCTCAATTTCAACTACAATTCAAAAACACAACAATCAGTACTGTAATTGCAATGGTAATGGTAACCGTAAATCTAACAACAAAATATCAATATTAAGCCAATTTTAGACAGGTAAACCAGGTAGAAACCAATCAATTACTAAAAAAATTTTCATAAATCTGAACACAATTTAAATTACAAAGCAGGAAAAATAAGTTTCTTGAGTGGGATATACTGGGTTTGTTTGTTTGTTTGTTTGTTTGGATATGCTTCTACCTCAATTTCAACTACAAGTCAAGAACACAACAAACAATATCGTAATCGTAACAGTCACTGTAATTCCAGAAACAAAATATCAAAATTCAGCCAATTGTATATAGGAAAACAAGGTAGAAAGCAATCCAATACTAACAAATTTCATAAATCTAAACACAATTTCAATCATAAAGCAGAAACAATACTATTGCTCATCACAAACCAATTGTAATCCTAACAGTCACTGTATCACAACAGACTGTAATTCCAACAACAAAATATCAAATTCAGCCAATTGTATATACGTAAACAAGGTAAAAAAACAATCCATTACCAACAAATTTCATAAATCCAAAAACAATTTCAATCACAAAGCAGAAACAACAATATCGCTCATCATAAACCCTAGTTCAACAGACCTACACACCAATACAAACTCATCTAACCAAAACTAAACAATCACCTATTGATACGAAGTTATACACAATCCAGTGATCGGATCACTAACATTTAGCGATAACGAACTACAACATCACCAACCGATCGTCCAAACATCAAAATCCTCAATCGGAATCCAGATTCCTACAAATCGACAACCGAAACAGATCGCAGACGAATCAGATTGATCGAAATGATACAAACGAGTAAGAATTGAAGGATACTGAAGGAAATTGGAGGATAAAGCAACGGAATTATAATATTTGAGGACTCACCATTGATGGAACCTTGATTTGAGAAACGATGAAGACTAAGATCTAGAAGATGAAAACAGAGGATGTGGGTTGTGTTTGTGTTGTGTTGTGGTGTGGTGTGGTGTGTTGTCCACTCTCTTTCTTCACCAAAGGCAAAGGGTGTGTTTTGAGGTTATTTTATCCATTGGGGGTAGTTTGGATAGATGCAGAAAGTTGAGGGGTGGTTTCGTATTTGATGTTAAAGTTGAAGGGTGGATTTTGTAAAAAGTGTTTTAATGTTTTTCCTTTTTACATTTTTGTCTATTTCTTACTTCGAGACATGAACAAAAACAGTATAGTTGGGGTAAAAATAACTATAGGTTAAAGTCTTACTTTAAGTAAAATATTCAGAATTGAGTACGTGGGTTTTCCCAGTAATGCGTATTCTCCTTAAGGGGTTAGGGGTGCGGTCCCGACTGGGAAACGAATAGCTGGACCCGATTAAGATAACATTTATCCTTCGAGTCAGGGTCGTAGTTAAAAAAAAAATCTAATCCTGAGCTAGAGGCGCTGACTCGATTTATATAAGAATAAGTACGTCGTAAGTGTATATCTAGAATTTATGAAAATGATGTCAGGTTGCTGTAAAAATAATAAGTATTGACGAATACGAAAGCTAATTTAAAAATAAACGTTCATGGTCTGTTTTAAAAACTTATTTTGGCATTTAGTATGAGAGTAAAAGACATAAAATAGTGAAAAGCTAAAATGAAAATTAAAGTACAAGAAAAAAATCAAAATTAAAAAAATTACTAAATGACAATAAAATAGGCACTATTCATGGTCCATATATTACTTTAATATGTGTGTTGCACTAGTGCTTGCAGATTATATCTGTTCTAGTGATACAAAGATGATACAAAGATGATACAAAGATGATACAATAGCTAGCAAGTTTTTTTTATAACAGTTTATAGAAACCGACATGCTAAAAATAGAAGGTTATACAAAAATAATAGAGTAAATCTCGGTTTTGGTCCCTGTGTTTTGCAAATTGACTCCACTTGAGTACCAACGTTTATTTTGTCTTCATTTGAGTACCAAAGTTTAAAAAAGTTGTCTGTTTCAGTCCTTTTGACTAACGGTGTTAACTTTTTTCCGTTAAGTGATTGTCAATTTACTAAAATACCCCTCATTCAAAACACCATCTTCTTCTAAACCTCTCAAACACCACACACCACCACCCCTAACCTCTCAAACAAACCCACCACCACCGGAGCCATCATCATCGGCGCCGGCCTCTCCGGCCTAGCCGCCGCCGTCCGCCTCCACTCCCACAACATCCCTTACTCCTCCTCGAAGCCTCCGCCGTCCGCACCCAGATCGCCACCACCTCCAATGATCGCATCCACCACCGTCACGCACTGTCACCACCTATAACCCACCAACCACCACCAAATCCGGCCACCACCATCGACGATGCTCTCTTTATCTCTGTTCGTCTCTCTTTCAGTTACACGACCACCCCTTGAACCAGAAAGCTGATTGGGGTATAGTGGAGTGGGGTACAGTAGCGGTGTTCTGGCCATCGAAAGGTGGCCATCGAAAGGGGCATGTGGTGATAGGGTTTCGACCACCAAAGGCGGCGTACGGTGATGGGGTTGTGGGTACCGGAGGCAAGTGGCGGTGGAGATGAGAGAGAGGGGTTTGCTCCTGAAGTCTTGACCTTTCAAGACACTGCATCTTTCCTTTGTTTATTTCAAGATTCATCTTTCAATTCACAAACTTCACCACATTAGATTCATCAATTTAGGGTTTAATGTGTGTGAGAAAGAAGATAGAAAGAGATGGGTAGATAGATAAAGATTCAATTAATTGATCCAGCTACAGACCTCTATCTTATCATCAGCTTCATCAATTATCCATACCCAATTCAATTCACACCTTTGAAAGCTGAATCAGTTCATTCATCCAACAATTTGCTATGTTTTGTTCAAATCAACTCCACCAGCAATAACCCTTGCACAGATTCAATTCATTCACAGGTAGTGTGTTTGTTTTGTGTGTATGTGTGTGCGTGTGTGTGTGTTTTTATCTCTTTTTATAGCTTTCTGCAATCAAAAATAGGTTTTTTATAACTCTCTTAATTTGGGTATTTCAGTTTTTGTGTAATCAAAGTTCACTGAGAAGAGTTTTAACTTTTAAGTTTTAAGGGCAATTGGTTAATTGATGAATGTACCAATTTCTTGATTTTATGTGTGGAGGTGTGTGGAGGTGGAGATTGAGTGTGTTTTATGGTGTTTGTTTGTTCAACTCTGTATCAATTTCTTGATTCTTAAACCACAGTTTATGGTTACGGTGGTGTGTGGTGGCGGTGGTGTGTGGTGGCGGTGGTGTGTGGTGGCGGTGGTGTGTGGTGGTGGTGGTGGTATGTGGTGTGTGGTGGACATGGTGATATTTTTATAACTCTTAGGGGTATTTTGGTCTTTTTAAAAAAATCTAACAGAAAATGTTAACACCGTTAGTCAAAAGGACTGAAACAGACAACTTTTTTAAACTTTGGTACTCAAATGGAGACAAAATAAACGTTGGTACTCAAGTGGAGTCAATTTGCAAAACACAGGGACCAAAACCGAGATTTACTCAAAATAATAGTAATAATAACTTGGGTTACATTAAAGTTACAAGGCTCATAAGTAATTAGATGGAAACGACTCGGATTTCAAGTTAGCATGCCATCATCCTATCCTAAGCCCTGATTTTTTATCAACTATTTCAAGCGTTGGAATTTGGAACTACACACAATATCGAGTGAGCTTTCTTAAGACTGGATGTCAACCGTTTATTCTGATTTTGACAATACAAGTATGACTAATCTAGAAACATCATCAAAGAGGAAACTCGTCATTATGAAACAACTGTTTTGTCATGTTTGAACCTGAAACCTTAAAGATTTTTAAGTCCAAACTATCACACTTACAACGTTAGATCTAAAGGCCTTT
The DNA here is from genome assembly GCA_024085815.1 of Flaveria linearis. NCBI lineage: Eukaryota > Viridiplantae > Streptophyta > Magnoliopsida > Asterales > Asteraceae > Flaveria > Flaveria linearis. The sequence goes on from JABSNV010001187.1 coordinate 43,697, forward strand.
TATATTAACATGTAATCTTTGATTTCAAAATTTATTTAGAATTTTAAAGTCATAATAATACAATCAATCTTAATTTTTAATATTTTTACTTAACATGTCAAATTTGGACTTACGATATAAAAAAAGGAATTGATATAATAGTTTAACCATGTAACTTTATACAAATTTTCCTCACCAAGTATTTTCTTTTATTTTTTTTTTTGCTATCACTATGCATCATATAACGTGCAAGTCTAACATCAAGGCTAATTAATCACTTTGTACTTATATGATCTGGTATTCGGGTCGTTCCAAATTAAAACAATTTGGCACGTGTAGATATTTAGTTAAAATCAAGGACTACAAATTAATATTGAATCTTTTAGGAGTTATGTTTTTATATATTCTTTTGCAATCTTCTCAAGAAAATAAAATATTTTTTTTATCCCACGTCATCTTCTCATATCAATTTTGTTACATGTTATTTGCATAGAAGGTCAAGCATTTTAATAAAAAATATTAAATACACATGATATAATTTAAATCATTTTCAAATTATAACTAATAAAATAAAAACATGTTTCTTTTTATTAAAAACGTATTTTTTTAAAAACAAAATTTAATGAAATACAAAGCTTTTAATACAATTTTTTTAAAACACTACATTTTCTAAAAATAGATTTTATAAAAAATGCAATGTTTATAAAACCACTTTACAAAACAAAAGATTTTAAATACTAAAGTTTAAAAAAATATTCTTATTGTTTTATTATTTAATGTATTAATAATATTTAATTTCAATCATATCTTATTTCAAAAAATTAAATTATAATTTTAAAAATTAATTTAATATTTCTATTCAACTCATGTAATACACAAATTTTCAAACCAATTAGTATCTACACAAGACTTGAGTATTCGTTACAAACAAGCAAACATTTTAGAAAATAGCAAATTGTTTTTCAAATGGTCAAATTTTGTAATTAAATCTAGAGTAAATTACATTGATGGTCCTATGATTATGTTAAAAGTTTGTATTTGGTCCTTAAAATTTAAAATATTTGAATATAGTCCCTAACATTTCTTTCTTTTTCATATATGGTTCATAAGTCTGTTAGTTAACCGTTAGTGATATTAAATACTGCAAAAAATAACATTTTACTCGCATTAGCCATCTATTTAATTTACCTTTTAAACTATAGTATTATTTTTATTTAAGAAAATTTAATACTTTTCAATTTTTTATTTTTATATTATTTTATCATTTCATTATTAATAAGATTATTATTTAATAAAATACGTTTTAAATACACAAATAAAAACCTTTTTGAAAACATGTTTTTTTCTAAATGTTCTATTTTTAACCCTTCATTTTTATACGTCATTCTAAAACTTTTTGATTTTTTAAACTTTTTTTACCTGGTTGGTTTTCTAAAGTTCTTTTAAAAAAACATTCATTTTTAAAACTTCTTTTCTTAAAAATATTCTTCGTTTTTTAAACATTTTTAAAAATAATTCAGTTTTAAACGTCTTTATAAAAGAAGAGAGTTTTATAAGGGTATAAAAAACCCGCATATTGGTTTAAAAAGAGTTTTATAAGGGTTTAAAAAGACAGATTTATAAGGGTTTAAAAAACCGGCATATTGGTTCAAAAAAACTATAAACCACATTAAAAAGAAGACATTTTTTAAAATATTTTTTATTTATGTATTAAATAATAAACATATTTATAATAAAAAGATTATAATATAATAAAATTATATTAATGATCCTTACAAGTAAAATTGTTATTTTGATAAATTTAACATCACTAACTGAACTAACAGAGTACGAACCATTAATAAAAGATAACTATAACATTAGAAATTATATTCGTAATTTTAAAACTTTAAGAACCAAATCCAAAACAAACAAACAAACAAACAAACCCAGTGTATCCCGCTGAAGAGCAGGGTCTGGGAGGGGTATATGGTGGCAAGTCTTTCCTCTATCCTGAGAGATAGAGAAGAACCAAATCCAAAATTTTAACTAAATCACAAAAACCATCCATGTAGTTTACTCTTAAATTTATTTTTGTTGTCCCCACGTGAATACGTATGAAGTGGCTAGAGATGGTGTAGCTGCAATCAGTGTAACTCATCAAAGTTAAAACACTCTAGCTAGAGCTGGACTCGAACTTAAGACCTGAAGCTTAAAGCTCGAGCTTAAGCTAGACTCGAGCCAATGTAGCTTTAAGGTTCATCAAATAAATTAATGGTTACTTTCAAATTCGGTTAAGGATCAAGAAACCAACACTCTGATGAGCGAAAACAACCACAAAAAACAAAACAAAACGACATTCATAACCACCTGATCAACAGTTGCACTACAACATTAAGTACCAGCAACGGTACATCAACTAACCAAAGTCACAAACCCTTGTCCATCACCAACCCGACAACCAATGTACATCTTTCGACGAACAATGTACAAGTCATCAAAGCACAATATCTCCGAATCTGCCTTTTTACCAAAAGAGTATTATATCAGAGGCACCCACGATAAGGTGTCTCTCCCTTTCTCCTAGTTAGATGTTCCCTAAAACAATCTGTAAATGAAAGTACAAATTCTAACCTCACTTTGTCACTACAATACACAAACCGCCACTCGGTTCTTTGGTAAATTATGCTTCCCTGTTTTCACCTGTATGCCCGCCTTGTTCAACAATCTGTAAGTCATTATCAAGGGCTAAACTCGGGTCATTGTCTTTCTCATGGAACTCAGGCTCAGGGTCACCCTCTTGAGGTGGTTCAGGTTCAACGTGTTCTGGGTCAACATGTTCCGGGTCAACATGGTCCGGGTCAACGGGTTTAGGTGTTTCTTTAGATGAAACAGGTGAGCTTTCGGGTTTGACCTCATTACTGTTGGCAGGAATCAATGAGAGGATGTTAGGTTTTGTTTCTAGCTTGACCCAATGGTCTCCCACCCAATCTCTTGACACCCTGATGTTCTTTGTATGTAGTTCAAGAAACAAATTTTCACCTGTTGTCAACAAGAGTAAAAAGAGTATGTCAGAGGTGAAAACACAAGACAATGGGGATGTTCAGGTAGCGGGTCAAACGGGTTTGGGTTGAAACGGGTCACTTTTAGTAGGGCCTAAACAGCGTAGGTCGGGGGTAGGTTGGCCCACTGACACCTTCGACTCTGCTATTAGTAATGCATGTTTGTAAGTATGATTACAAAATGGTATCACTACAATAATTATCTAAATCTTTGAATAAAGCGATTTAATAGGCTTCGTGTATTAGAAGAAAGTTTACGGGACTTTTAAACCAGCCTCCATTTAACCCCTTTCAGCCACTGATCTTGAAGCTAAAGTTTTTGGGTTGACCTGTTCGACACTATTTAAGCTGTGCTTGATTGGTGTTTACTGAGTTGATCAACCTCTGCACAAGTAAATGGGCCGAAATTGCCACTCCTACACTTTGAGTCATTATCAATAAAACATAACCCAATTGACCCATTTTCACATAAACGGCTCGAAATTGCCCCCTCAAGTACCACACTAGATAAGAGAATAAAATAACTGAGTTTGAACCCAATTAACCCATTTTAACTTAAATAAAATAGCTAAAAACAGTTTTCCTTACAAATACAATTTTTTTAAAATATTTAATACATTGATTATTGGTAAAATTTCAGAAAATACAAAACAGATTGGTGGCTTGGCCCGACTCATTTTTTACCATGCTAAAAAATTACACGTTTTTACCCGTTATTTGATCCGTTAGACACACCTATTTACCCACCTCTAGTGATCCTGTATGAAGCTTAAGCTATCGTATGCTCAAGGATTATAAATCAAAAAACGGAATACAAAGACAAAATATTTATGTTTTAAATCAACAACTTACCAGGAACATAAACTTTAACATCTCCGCCCCCAATTCCAGTCACAACCCCTTCCCACCAACCATCACTCCACCACCCATCCACGGGGGAACCAACCTCAATCGCAAAATTTGCTTCATCTTCCATGCGAGCGGGCCTTGTAGTGGGCCTTCCCGAGCATCTTATCCCAAGTTTATCAGGCATGGCCAATCTAAAAGCTGGAACCCATTCCTTAAAGTAGAAAAAAATAGTCAAAAGTCAAAAACATAATCAAGTCCTTAAGTATTATTTTACTTGTACATATTCTTCAAGAACTACAAAAGTCAGAAAAAAGTTTGCTTTTTAGAGCATAATGGTATTCATTTAAACCACTCACTTATGAATGGGTCAAGACTTGAGAGTCGTGTTTTATATATAACGGGTGAAATAAAAAGAAAACACCAGCTAGAAGAGGAACGAACTCAAAATGGTTGAAAGTCGTTCAAAGCATATTTTTAATGCATATGAGCTCTCAAATCGGTTTAAGAATATAGGAATCAGTCTTGTGGTCAACCCAACCCAATCTGACCCGGCCCGTTTCAACCCACAATCACAACATCCATTCTCACACCATATAAGAAAAACCAAAAAAGAAAAGTGGGCCCCAAAGAATACAAATATTAAAAAGAATAAAAAAAATCATACCTCAAGATTACCACTTCCACCTTCATCTTTCAAATTATCATACAGGACTTTTAATTGCCTCCTAGTAACTTGCATTATAGTACATCTAAACCAACATCCCCGAATACCACTATCTAAGCTCAACAACTCTATCTTCTCATTAACCTTAAAACCCATGATATTTGGAGCCATGTATTTCACGTGCTTCGGAATAAGCTTCCTTCTCAAAGTCTCATACCTGACATCCATGCAAGATGAATCACACGGCGCCACATGGCGCCCACTAGAACCCCTAAGTCTTTTGGCTCCCAGCTTAACAATATCTCCGTCGCTATTTTCTTCATCTTCAAGGAAATCAGTATCAAGAACCAAAAAAACAGGCTGATCAAAATAGCCACATAATTTACTCAATTTAAATGGCTTCACACGGTTGTTTTTAAACTGTCTTGAACAAAGATGGACCCGGGTCAATAAATCTTCTGGAAGCGTAGACACACATATATCATAATGTTCGCGGGCCAAAACAAGGGCCGGGCCATCCACACACTCGACACTGATAACTTGTGCATAAGGTGTAATGAAAACCTCTTTTGGGTGAGGGTTTTTAAGAGTAATTGCAGCTTGTACTTCTTGAGTGTGATGAAACCATCTCACTTTGACATTCTTTTGACCTTTGCGGTCTTCATACATGTCTTCAAGATATGCAAGAAGACGGGTTCCCTCTTCAGACATAACATAAACAAATGATTGTACCTGAAATCACAAAATTAATTATGTACGGATAGTTAAGACTCAGCTTTCAGTTTGGTAGAAAAATGGAATGGTAATTTACAAAATTGATTATGTACGCATATTTTTACCCATTTACTTACAATAAAGTCAGTTCAAGTTACTCAATCTCTAACAGGTCAAACATGTAAAATACAACATAGCTAAGAAGAAAACATGACAAATGGGTTGAACGGGTCAAAAGTCACCCAAAACTGTTTTCAATACATAAAACCTCCTAAATTGTTTTAATTAAAAATATTAGTTTATAACTGAAATAATGTAAGTTTTGTGATCATATTTGACTCACTAATTATTTATTATTAAAAAAACTAAAAGAAAATTGGGCATAAGTGTTTCATGTCAACACGACCTACCTAGATAAAAATTGTGTACATCATATTTGACTAACTAGTTTACCTAGAGAACAATTTAGTAAACAAGTGATTCAGGTCAGACCAACCTGCCCATTATGTAACCACTAGGGGTCGACTGCATAGGAACAGACCATCAGCTCTTGTCCAATGATTTTAAAGTTTAAATTCAGTAATATAGTGTTTGTTCAACAGGCCATGTTAGATGTTACAATAAATCATTAACTTTACTAAAACTAACCCAACCATAATTACAAACTTCCGATCAATATTAAGATGATTACCCAGTCCAAACAATAGTTTTGACTACATTTTATGCCAAACTAACAAACTTCCGTTTGAACTACCGCCTGTGTGTATTGGACGATAAAAAATTGCATTTTATCTTATCAAATCTCTTTATTATGTTTATTATTTTGTTAAAATAGAATGTATACATAAGGCCATCCACGTACCGATTTGCTTTCATTTATACCGACTTCAGCTAAAAAACCTTATTCTAACAGATAATAAAATGACAAAATACCACTAAATTTCAAGTTTTCATCACATTTGAGTAGATTCAAAGGCATTTAAGCCATCTTACATATGGATGACTCTACTGCAAAAGTATTAACTCTATGGATTGCCAAAACATATTTAGGTAGATTCAGTAGCATTCATGCCATTTTAAAACTGTAGATGTGACAAAACTATAAAAATTTAGTAATAGTTTATGAAGTAATTACAGCACTTCCAAAATTATAAAATTATAGATCATATTATCATGTAGACATATAGTGTGAGTGTAAAAGTAACAAATATAAAAATTTATTATTCGATTTAGTTCAGCGCATGAAAAACCAAAAACCCCAACAGCCAAATACAACAATGCTTAAAGCTCTAATGTCACAAGCATGAGCTCCATGTGCTGGTGATGTAAAAGACAAAAATCCGGAGAATTAAAAAACAAAATTATGACAATGCTTACCGCTATTGTAATCCCGTTCCTGTAAAAGGATGGAAAATGTTTGAGTTGTTTGCTGCAAGTCCACGCTGCACCTGACCACACTATATCCGGTACCCGTAATTTTAAATTTCTTGCAAGAGGATTCTGGTATGAAACACCAACTCCCGAAATCTGATCACTTTTAGGGGATTCTGAATTTAAAAAATAAAATAATAATAACAAAAAACTGTTATTGATAGTCTACAACTTTAGAAGCATCATGGTAATAATTAAAAACAAGATGACATTTTGTTGACTGCCTTACAAATTGCCTCGTGTAAAAGATCAAGACAATTTCAAATACATCCTTCTAAGAGTTCAAATTTTATACATATCCTTCTAAACTTTATTATAACATTTGACCTATAAAAATTCTAATAGGACCATGATTACTCCTTACATGGTAAATAAATAAAATCAGTTTACTTATAACAGTCCGTTTCAATGAATAAACAAAGAGAGCATTATGTGTTGACACTCGTTTATTCAGTAAAACAGATTGTTACTATTAACTGATTTTGTTTTTTAAAAGGAATGCGTGTCAACTTTTGCAGCTTCTAAAAGGTTATATATGGAATTAATCCGTAGAAACTTATACCATCTGCATCAAAAAATAAAATTGAATATGGTATTATGTAATTCAGCAACTTGTGTGTATCTATGGTCGATGCTAGGGTTTTATTATATTTATGCAAGATTGCCTTGTATAAGAACATCAGACAACACAAGAATAAGACAAAAAAAATCATTATTGTTGTAAGTTGTAACTGCCATAACCATTTTTTTCAAAGAAAAGTGGCAAAATAAGATTTTAACGAAATAGAAAATGAACTTTTTACATATATGAATTAATAATACAGCCGCGAAAATTTCTTACTCTTGGTCCAAATTTAGCTACAGGTGTCTGGATCTAAAGTGATAATTTCAACTAGAAGTTGATTAATTATGATTATAATATTCTAATTATTTAGGTCAAATCTCAAAAATCAAATCATTAGAATCGAAGAGGCAGAAAAATAATAACAAGAATAAAACTGATCATTGAGATAAACGTAAAACTACCAATCTGTCCAAACTTTAAATGGATTATCTTATTCAAAATTATCAGAGTCGAAATAACCAATATGAAACCACATATTCCAAAAAAAACCAGAAACTTAACTAGGTATTCAATAATGAACCATAAAAGATTAAAATTAACTTAGGCCGGTTTTCTATCAATCAATAGCAAATTACATCTTCAATCATAAAAAATCCAATACGTCAAGCTTCTCAACACTAGCATAGCAATTGGCAACTTATATCACATTTCAAGTACAAAGATACGATCATGCCACAACATTCGTAGGCATTTCAAGGCATGAAGTGCATGAAAATGTTTAGTAAAATTCAAGAAACTTACTAGAATATTCACCTTGGCCATGTTGTTTTGATAACATAGAAGTAAGCCAATTCACAACCTCTCTCCTTGATCTCCATCTATACCCTGCATTGACCGAATTCTCAGCATCGTTGAGCTTCAAGAAATCTTCAGCAACCACATAAAACATATGCCTAACACTCCTTTCAGTTCCCACAACTGCTAAAACCGATTCACCCGATACATCTTTCAAGAAATAGTGAACTACCCTTTTGCCCCTTTCTTTCGAAACATAATGTTCTTTCCACTCCACAAAACATTGACTATTTGCATCCATGTTTTAAACAAGTATCAGATGTGCCCACTACATTAACAATACATTCTATAACCCTAAAGCTGAAGCCCTAATTTACAAAGGTAAAATTATAACCTACCCCCAACAAGTACTTAACAAAAAAACATTTACCCTACAATTCTTACAAGCTCTAGATGTAAACTTAACTCTAAATGAAACTTTTCACAACCTTGCTATATTTTTAGCTAGAAAACACCAAATCCTTAGCAATTACATACCCAAAATCTTGAAATAAACCCTAAAAATAAAAAAACAAAAAAACTGGGTACTTCATAATACTTAAAAAGAACCTATATACTAACTATTTTCTTGAAGATCTGACTATAAGTCTATATTACATCAAGAATTCTGAGCCAAATTACAAAAAGGTCAAGATTTTGAAAACCCTTTTGCGAATCATGTGTAGGTGTCTGGTAAGACTAAAAGGCGCTACTTATATAGTGGTTGGAGACAGCAGATGATGGTGGAGGCTCAAGAAACAGTCAAGAAACGTGAGGTTCTTCTGTGTAGGGTGGATGACACGTGTGTACATATGGAGAAAGAAAGAAGATGAGATAGAGAGGGGTTTTGAGGGGCAACTGGTGGTTGTGGTGGTGATGGTGGTGACGGTGGTGGTGACGGTGGTGGTGGTGGTGGTGGTGGTGGTGGTGGTGGTGATGAATGAAGAGAGAATAAACGAGAGTGGTGGACGACCGGTAGGGGAAACGAGGGCAAAAAAAACTATCAAGAAATAATATTGTAAGGGGAAAAGTTTTATGTGATATGTATGGTGTGAATGAATAATGATAAGTAATATTTTTAGAGACGATGATCTCTTCATTCAGTGGTTAAAAGGGAAAGGTTCAAGGTTCAAATATTTACATAATAAAAACTAATAACTAATTAATCGTTTATAAAAAGTATTGTTTTTAAAATCGAATCGGACGTTGATCCGGACGCTTTACTAGTTTGGTGGTCGGACCGGTCGGACCGGATTTAAGAACCGGATGATGTCATAATTATGTATAGTATATTATATATATAATTAAATATAAGTAATTTATATATGATTTATATATGTATTTTATAAATATATATAAAACGTAACTATATTTGTATGTTCAACATACTAATTTGGTTCAACACCCCGTTTTTACCCATTAAAATAAAAATAAAAAAAATCAAAATTCGGTTCGAACCGGTCCTTTTCCGGTCCGACCACCGGTTCGGGAAGAACCGGCCGGTTCGACCAGTTCAAAACGAATCATAGCGGACAGGACCGGCCACCTAGCCGATCCTCGGTCAGACCGGTTGAACCGGCCGGTCCGATCCGGTCCCAACAACATTGATGAAAGAGGCAAATATTAGTGAGTTGCTATGTGGGTCCCACTAAATATGGGCCAAGGTATGGTGATTAGTGGTGTTTTATATAAGTGATTAAGATGTTTTTAATTTAGGGAGGAGGGGGCGTTCGCGGGTACCTGCTCGGGTACACCGCTGCCACTAGGGGTGTTCAAAATCGGATATCCGGATTTTCGGATATCCGAATTTCGGATATCCGAAATTTTCGGATAGTGGATATCACTATCCGAATCCGTATCCGAAATTTCGGATATCTGAAATTCGGATATCCGAAATTTCGAATACGGATTCGGATAGTTAAACGGATATCCGATTTTTTCAGTGAACTAAAAAAATTGTCAAAATCATTTAAATTCATATTACAATTCATGAGTAGTCAAATGCCTAAATAGTAATACAACCAACCAAAATACCAACTAAAAATCCTAAAAAATTCAAAACAATTTTATAACCAAAATAGAATGGTTAATCATTTTCAAAAAGTCCAATCTTGAGTTCTGCACTTGTATGCCAATTCACTTTTTGAAAATGAAACACCCAATCTCAAACTAGCCATAAGCACCTGAAAGATTATAGAACAAAATAAAACTTCAGCACTAAGCACATACAAAAAACTAAAAACAGCCAAGAAACAACAGAAACAAAACTACACAAGTATAAACTCTAAACTGCACAAAAGAAAAGAAGCAAAAAAGAAAAAAAATCAAGAAAAAACAATCCATACAAGCGCTGTTTTAGTACCTGCATGGCTTTTCATAAGCCAGATAATGTTATAACTTTGATCCTAATATGGATGAATCATGTCAAACCTGCATTATGCATGCTGTCAATATCTATTAAATTGAACCCGTTTCAAATTCTTTGTATCCGTTGTGCTCTAAATAAAACTAAAAAGTGAAGTTAGAACAAATTCTCCTGAGTGAAGCCATATTAATCAATCTTTACAGGTGGGCATATGGTAAGTTGACAGAGCTTGGTAATAGTATTAAAGATACACCTCCATAAGCCAAAAAAATTCCTAAATAATTATCATATCACTGTTGTACAGAATGGTTTAGTAATGAATTCTGGGGTTGGGATCATTTGCACCTGAAAGATTATAGAACAAAATAGTTTGTGGCTGCACTTGTATACCAATTCAAAATAGTTTCTTTTTACTTTTTGTGGCTGCACTTGTATGTCAATTCACTTTTTGTGGCTGCAGCCTGCACTTGTATGCCAATTCATTTTTGTGGCTGTATTACTTTTTGTGGTTGCACTTGTATGTCAATTCACACTTCACACAATATGTTATAGTTTATTTATTTTATTATATTCTTTAAATTGCAAATCACCATGAATGCTAATGCTATAAGTAAGAGAGACTAAAGATAATTGTTGATAATTGTTGTAATAAAGATACCTTAAAACCATTCCGATGATTCATCACTTGTTTCATCAATGCGGACTCAGAGGCAACGGTAGAAACAGGAATTGCTTCTGCGGTTTTGAGGATGATAAGGACCGCCTCATCCGAGGTTTGCTTATGGTTTGATGGAATTGGCTTCGTGGTGTTGATGGTTGTCTTTTCGGTTTGTTAGTAATGTGTTGTTGACGAGATGAACTCCGAGGGCGATGATGGGATAACCGGAGAGGTGTCGTTGCTTAGGCGTGGCTACCTATTATGGTTAGCAGCCACAACTATACACCGGTTCTGAGCCCGAGCATGAGAAGTTCAAATAGTTTCGAGTCAGTTTTTACGCGCGCAATGCGCCGTGATGAAAAATTCTAGTTAACTTTTAAAAAGTTATTAACTTATTAACTTTCAAAAAAATTATTTGACAATCTCAAAAGTAATTTTCAAATTGACTTTTTTGGTTTTAAAAGTAACTAGAAGTGTTCCCCACGCGCGTTGCGCGGGATTCCGCCACATACTCGAAAATCAAAACACGAATACGAAAAACATATCATGATGGTTATTACTAACTACTAAGAAATACCTATAGTTTTGACAACACATAGCATATCAACACTACAACCATGTATAATATATACACATACACATTGATGTACCTTTCTAATCCTTCACAGAATAAAAAAATAGCAGTTTGATGTAACCTCATATTCAGCTCGGATCCATAACAGTTTCTACTAAACTTTCATCCTATGCTTGTAAATGGGCTTTCCTCGGTCTTTTGAGGAACAGAACCTTCAAAGTTTGAGTTGGTTGTATCAGCAATAAAATTTCCAATTACCTTAGATCCCAAACTTAAAGATGGTTTATATTGACTTTAAAGGTAAGATTAACCATATTAACTATGATACAAAAACAGTTTGATTACAAAAGAAATCAAACATACGTATAATTTGAAAAACCATACATGTCTTCAACAATTTCAGTTTCAATAACAGGAGACTTCCCACAAAACAATACTTACTTTGTTCCAAAGCGGCTGAAACGTTTAAATGACTTTGAAGGTAAAGTTGATTAATTGACTTAAGAGGTCAAATAAACTATCTTGTATGCTTTAAAATCACAACATATATGCTAAAAATTAGTTAAATCTGCAACCCCTAGGACCGGCTAAGTTGGCAAGCAAATACAAAAAAATACTTCGATATAGAAGAATACTAATCTTTCTTAGGTGCATTAAATATGAGATGTTGTCTTCTACTAGTTGTTCATTAGTTTCAATCGTGGAAGGGACTAAGCAAACAACATGATGATTTCCTGCAACCTAGATTTATACAAAACAGGTTTATATGTTCGGTATCTACAAAAAGTTAGACATATACGATCGTAAACTTACAGTTCAATGCAGGAATCAAAAGTAATGGAATTGTGCAATTGAAAAAACTTTGTGCAACAATTCTATATAAACAACTACCAAAATCAATCTACAACTTGAAAAAACTTTGTGCAACAAATGTTTTTATATTATCCGACCTGTTTTTGGTTCCTAAGTAATCTTCATATGAAGGAATCAAAAATATAAATCTTGAATCAGTATAATTTTAGTATAGGCCGGTTCCTCTTCTATACTATTAAAAGACGCTAATATTAGCATGAAATTTATAAAATTATACATCAGAATAACATGTCATAATAAAACTAATCTTTACCTTGTATATGCTAGTAGTGCCTCTCGCCTCCTTATTGAATCACTAATTCTATTTCATGACCATTTGTTGGTTCTGATGGACTTTTCTCTTAACATTGGCTTCCTATATTAACATTGCTTGATCTTTCCTACACATTCTTAACTAACTTGCAGGCTATATAGTTCACAGTTAAATGTTTTGATCAAAATCTCATCTATGTTGCTTATCCAAATATCAACAAAGTACTCATACCGTAGTAACAGTTGTTGCTTAATCTTTGAACAAAAATCGCAGACATGTTTACATAAAAATCACATGTTAATATCCAAGGACCAAAATTCGCTCAAGTATTTGACAATAGAACACAGTTCAGAACCTAATTAAAGAGCACACGTGTACATAATTAACTCATAAACAACAAAAGAAAAGAACAAATGCAAAAACAAACAAAGACAACAATGCTTTGAAATAGATAAAATAACATAACTAAGATAGCCATTGACTGCAAGAGGAATTAGATCGATAATCATATACAGAAAGAGACCACAAACCCTATAAATAATATATGACTAACCATTTAGAAGCCTAAAGCGGCGAATATACAAACTGAGATGGTCGGTGAGGAAGAGCAATCGGTAACTGAAAGAGGTATGGTGGGAGGCTCCTAATAAGTAATAATACAAAAGTAAACTACCGTCGATTGCAAAGTGGTGAAGGGAAGAAATGAACTTTATAATTCAATTTGGACACGTGGTGAGTTAAGCAAAAACGTGGAAGACAGTACACTGCTGACTGCATGTGTGTGCTCAATTTGAAAACTTATAAAACTTATGTGGCAAATTTCATAGAGGCGTAAACTTGATTATAGCTATCATTGTCTATTAATTTTAACCAGCACGTCGCTCCTTCCACTGGTTCCCATCCTTATCGAATCGATACAACTTGGCTTTACTAAAAACACAATCACAAACCCTATAGTCAAACTGTGAACGAAAAAACTCACCAGTGCTGACGGCGACTTCTTCGAGCCCGACGATCGGAGCGACTTGTGTTCCGGTGTCTTCGTCTTGTCCGCCAGCGATCGAGGATGGCGTCTTCGTCTTCTTCACCGGTGCTGACGGCGACTTCTTCGAGCCTGACGATCGGAGCGACTTGTGCTCCGGTGTCTTCGTCTTCTCCGGCCGCCGACTTGGTTGATATCGCCGACGTTTGGGTTTGAGTCCGATTGGGAAGATTGGGAAGATTGGGAAGAGATGGTGGTTGTGGATATGATCTTCTAAGCACAGTGCAGCAATGTAAATTACTGATTTATCCCTGGGTGGTACTGTAACACCGACAAATTGGATTAATAGTAATAGAAATGATGAGTTACTTATTAACTTTTAAAAGTTCATTTTTGTCCAAATTCATATTATACCTATTTATCATCTCCTGTTAATTTCATTCATTTTTTAAATTATGTTCTTTTTGGTTATTTTATAACATTTAGTTTATAATCAAAACACCCTTTTAAAAAACTCATTTTAAAAACTTATAAGTTAATAAATATTTTTATTAAAAATTATTTTCAACCAAAATAAGTAATCCCATACCCGGTGTCATTTGTTTTTTAAATGTACAAAGAACTCAAAGTGTTCAATTCAATCGTTACACACGACTAGAGGTGAGCAACATCGGGTAACCGAGGATGTTTCGGGAATACCCGACCCGACCCGAGTACCGAAAACATTCAAAAATGATAACCGAGATCGTACCTATGGGACATCAATCGGTATTCGGGAACTTAGTAGATCGGATATCGGGTATTAATAGGTACTGGTATCGATATAATTCGGGAATCCCGACTTCATGCTCACCCCTACACACGACTCAAGACTATGTGGGTGTTTGGTAGTGCTTTTTTTACTTTCTTTTTAACTTATTAACTTTTAAAAAGTTAAAAAGTCATATTATAGTGTTTGGTAATCTGATTAAGGATGATCTCGGTACCATACTTGTACTGAACCGGTACCGTTACCGAAAGTACCCAGTCCTGAATTTTATAAAAAAACAAGTACTGGTACCCTTATCGAATTTGGTATATCGGTTCATGTACCGGTATTTCAGTGCCTGGTACCTCTTTGTTACCCGTTACCTCCATAACATTTTTAGGCTTGCTACATGGTTCATGTTTGGTTACGGTACCTAGTATCTATTTTTGTACATGTTACGTAGTACATGTTTGATACCCGATACCTCTAAAAGTTTATAATAATAAAAATAAAATATTAAAAAAACATCCACATAAAATGATAGTTTCTTTACTTTTCTCATTTTCTGCTCACTCAATCCACACTCTAATCCATCGTTCATTTCTATTAAAATCATAAGCAGTATATCTGTTGACATTGTAGTGAAGTAAGAAGGATGATATTAAAATAATAATAATAATTACCCTCATAAGTCAAAATAGAATACAAGCTGATGGGGTGGAGAGTATTACAAAACAAAATACAAAATTCAAAAATAACCTATTTGTATCCCCAGTGCTAGCGGGACTATACGACACTTTTGGGTAAAGCACCGGTATCGGTACTGGTCAGTACCGATCCCGTAATATAAGAAAATCAAGTATCGGTACCGGTACCTTATACATATTTTCGGTACTAGTTAGGTACCGGTGCCGGTACGATATGGGTACCGGTACGGGTGCTGTGTACCAGATACTCATCCCTAAATCTAATGATTGTGACACTCCATACTAACTTATAACATCAGATTTCTATCGTCATTGATTTCAAAGCTTTAGATAATCCCCCATTATCTTCATCTGATTACAATGGCGGGAATAGCTTTGTTAATGGATCTATAGAGGAAAAACCCTAGCGTCAATGGCCAAACCCGTTATCTTCATCTGATTACATTCCATCGCTTTATACTCTGCCACCGTCACCGCCTCCTCCGTCGCCGCATATGTCGCCTTCGGCGACCCTGTTGCCTCTAGAACTTTATTTGGGTATACCTTCTTATTATACATTGGATACTAGGTGTGCTTTGTTCATGTGTTCTAGATATACAATGTTTTTTTTATTATTATTTTGGTTTATTGATCAGTATTAAGTGTGTTTAAATAATAGTTGTTAAAGGCGCAATGCGCACTTATGGCGCAAAGGGTGTTTAAAAAGCTAAGAGTTTATGTGAACGAGACATGTAGTATAATAAAAGTACAAATTTTAGAGGTTTTAGATATGTTTTAAGATTGTTTTGGCAGGTTTAGGTTGTTTAAGATTGATTTTAGGCTTGTTTAGGGCTAGTGTAATTGTTTCAGACTTGTTTAGATGCTTTTTGGCAGGAATTCAATCTGAAAATGCGCCTGAGCGCTTGAAAACGAGGCTTTTGAAGCGAAGCGACAAGGATGTGTTGGCTTTCAGATATGTTTTAAGCTTGCTTTGGGCTAGTTTAGGTTGTTTTAGATTGATTACAGGCAATGCTGCAAAAATCGTTAGGCGCTAGTCAGGCGACGAGGTAGGGATTGATCGGATTGGAATTTTTATATATAATTTTTAGTTTTATATATAAATACACATATTTTAATATGTAATTTTAATAAAAAAAGTTCAGTTTTATATATAAATACACATATTTGGCCACAATCTCCGAGTTTAAGCCGGATTTTCCAAGTTTTGGTCTGATTTTATGAAAGTCGTTGGAATCTCGCTGGAATCTTGCTGAAATCTCGCCGGAATCAGAGGTGTTTGGCCGATTAAGACCGCCTAGGTCTGATTTTGACCACCGTTGACCGCCTAGCGTTTAATAGGCCGATTAGCAAAAACCTACTAGGTGAGCGGCCGATATCCGATTAATCGCCGATTAATCGGCGATTAATGCTGATTTTTGCAACACTAATTACAGGCTTGTGTAGGGCTGGTGTAATTGTTTCGATCTGTTCAAACAATTTTTGGCAGGAATTCAGTCTGAAAATGCTCCTAAGTGCCTAAAAACGAGGCTTTTGAAGCGAAGCGATAATGATAGGTGGGGTACACCTGAAAGCCTTGGCGTGCACCTTGTGGGATTTTGACCATAGAGGTTTAAATATGATTTGGAGAATAGAGGACTACTTGATTAGTTGATTCTTGTTGATTTAAGGAGTGTTTAGCATTGTTCATTAAAACAACTTATGCTTACAAACAGAATATTTTTTTTTGAATCCATTAGAAATAACCAGTTTGAACTAAGTTTTGATGATTTCAAATTGCTTATTGAAAACATATTGTTTTACTTAAATAAGCAGGATGATTTTTTTTCGTCCAAACATTCAAAAGTTCTTACCTACTTTACGAGAACGAATAAGCAGATAAGTTTTTCTAAATAGGATATCCCAAACAACACTCCCTTATATATGTATTGTTTGTTTATGGATTGTTGATTTCATTTTGTAATTGTTATGACTGAATACTAACCATCCTAATTTTATCTCAAGCTTTAAATTTCTAACGAATCATCATGCCGATGAAACAGTTTTAGCGGAAAAAGATTTGCTTGTTGTGATGCTGGTGCTACCTCACCTATTTTGACCGAAGATTACTTCACTAGTTTAAGGACTGCATCTGAAACAATCTTTAGGCATGATACACTGAACTACAAGACAAAAGAGTATTCCATTGAGTTAAAGCCATTGTTTTCAGCTTTCCAGCCTAGATCATTTACATTGATATCATTGAGGTCTTTCTTATTGTTTCATTTGCCTATTTTGGTACCAAATGTAGATGATGATGACTATGATTTCTTATCGGATTCTTCTGATGAGCATCATGTGGACTTGGTTGTACCCTTGAATAAATCAGTAAATCAAATTTTTCATGAAGTAAGCATGAATTTGTACATGTTCAAACTTAAATCATTATTGTTTATTAAATTCCTTCTTTTATGGATAATGTGTTCTGGTTTAGTTGCATCCAAATTTAGTTTGAGCTCTTTGAGCTCTTGTGTTATGTGCTTTTTTACTTTTTACTTTAACCAGCCAACCAAACGAAGTTTCTTTTCGGAATTATTTAGGAGTTTAGGATCTCAATTTATGTTAATTTGAAATAATTATTAAATTCTAATCTTGATTTTTAAACAACAATCTTAGGTTAGCTATTTAATCATTTTTAAACCTTCTCAGGAGGTTAGCAATAGACTGATATTTTCTTTATTTTAGACTAGTGTGGTTACTACTAGACATGTTCTTGAACGGCTTGCTATGTTAGACAATTGAGACGAAGAGCGGAACCAAAACAGAAAGATATAAGCAGTCAACACAGATTTTTTATTGAGAAAAAAGGAAAAAAACTTGCACGCTTTTTGCTACTCATTCTACCAACTATTTATAATAAAGAACATAACTCCCAATCATAATAGAAAACATAACTTATGGCTTAATCTTGATTTATGCCTTGGACCCTTGACCTTGACTGCATGATTACTTTAAATGTTTTCTTGACTAATGAATTTGACTACAGAAATCATGGAATTAACTTAACTATCACCCCCTTAATACCATTTCTTTCGTATTCCTCTCTTCTTTTGTTCTTCTGCTTCAATTGTTTAAAACATACCTGTTTGATAGGTTCTAGAAACTGACCATTTAATAAATCCATGTCTTGCTTTGGTGCTTCACTTGTTTCCATTTTCTTTTCTTGAACACTTTCTACAACCGGACTTCTTGGGCTTTCCTTTTTGATTTCTGGGCTCCCAAACAAGGTTTTCTCAACCTGAACTGGGTAATTGTATGTTTCTTTGTTCACCTCAACAGGTATTGAACTGGTGTTTTTCACAACTAGCATAATATTCAACCCTGATTTTGTAAGTTCAGAAGCTGAGTTTATCATCACATTTGGCTCTGGTGTGTTTTGTTGCTGATCAATGAAATTCACTGGTTCATTCTCAACTTTTGAGTTATTTGCTTCAGATAGTAAACATACTTGAATTTTGATAGTATACAATATGTTTTTACTTCTTCGAATCTTCATTAGTAGGTTGTAAGTTTGATCATATAACCATCTCCCAAAGTTACCTTGCACCCTTCCTCATCCAATTGTCCTAAACTCAGAATATTATTGTGCAATTCAGGTATATAGAACACATCAGAAAACACTATTTTCTCACCGTTCTTGCATTTCATAGTTACACATCCTTTACCTTTGATTTCGACAGTAGAACCATCTCCAAATTTTACATGACATGTTATTTTTCCATCCAGTTCAGAAAAGTAGTTTCTATGCCCCGTCATGTAGTTGCTTGCACCATTGTCTAAAAACCACATTCCATCTTCACACTCATATTCCGCATACACCTTAGGAAACACTTTTGTTTCATTCAGCATCACAACTTCTGCTTTCGCCATAAGCAATGTGGGTTCATCATCTTCTATAATAAAATTAGCTTCATTCTCGCTTTTGCTAGGGGCTTGGCACTCGGCCGAGAAATGGCCAATTTTGTCACAATTGTAACACCTTAAATACCTTCTGTCTCGTCTCTCTGTCTGATCTTCTTGATTAGTTTCTCTGCTTCTTTGATCTGCCTGTTCAGCCTTATGATCATTATTCGAGAAGTGTCTTCTCCCTCGGCCACGGTTGTTCCCTCTACCCCTGTCGGCTTGTCTTGACTCCTGTTTTTGTTGAATCTTCCATTCTGATTTTGTTAACAATAATTGACGTGTCGAGTCTTTTATTGGTTCAGCTGGCTTGAGCCTTTCTTCGTATGCCTTGAGACCCCAACTAACTCTTCAAACTGCATTGTATTTAGGTCTGAATATTGTTCAATCATAGCAACGATTGGTAGGAACCTAGTTGGTGCAGAGTTTAACAGCTTCTTTACCTTAGCTTTCTCATCCAATGTAGAGCCAAGTGTTCGGAACTTGTACACAATCTCCCCAATCTTTCTTGCAAAGTCATCAATGTTGTCCGTCTCCTTCATGCTCAACAATTCAATCTCTCGGTTTAGTGTTGAAATTCTAGCATGCTGCACCCGATCAGCTCTAAAGTACCGCGTCTTTAGAGCATCCCATACCTCCTTAGCAGTCTTATGCCCCGCTATTTGCAATAGAATATCTTCCTGCAGCGCCTGGAAGATGAAAGCCCATGCTTTCTTACCAATCTTGGCATCCACGACAGCTTCATCAGATGGTTCGATGGCATCTGAAATTCCATGGGCATCCATGATTGATTCCATCTTGATTGCCCAAGATGTGTATTTCGTTGCAGTAAGTAACGGGCACTGGTATGATATTGAACTCCCTTCTCTAACTAGAACAACAGCCTGATTATTGGGTGTGACAGTAGCCATTAAACAAAACTGGATCTTTAAACAAAAAGGAATAACAAGCCCGAGCAGAAAACAACCGAGAATGTTGTTGTTTTACCTGGAAGAATCGCTACAGCAGTTTGCGATTCTTCGATCGGCAATAGACTGGCCTCTTGGACAGGCTTTAATCGACGGCTCTGATACCAATTGTTAGACAATTGGGACAAAGAGCAGAACCAAAACAGAAAGATATAAGCAGTCAACACAGATTATTATATTGAGAAAAAACAGGAAAAAAACTTGCACACTTTTTACTACTCATTCTACCAATAATTTATAATAAAGAACACAACTCCTAATCATAATAGAGAACATAACTTATGGCTTAAATCAAGCAATGCTTGATTTATGCCTTGGACCTTTGACCTTGACTGCTTTAAATGTTTTATTGATTGATGAATTTGACTGCAGAAATCATGGAATTAACTTAACATGTTGTACACACCATTTTTCAGTGTGTTGCATGGAAGCTTCTTAAAGGTACATGTGCTCTCTTTACTTGCTACATGCCACTTTCATATGATATAAATCTAACAAAATTTTTTTATTGTTTATGCTAGATGTCCCAAAGTCTGCAGTTCACAAAGCTAACAGGGGATGCCAGTTTATACTTACTTCTTTTGTGTCAGCAGAACAACATTTAGAGGTCAGTTTTGTACCTATTTTTCCACTGATTTCAGGCTTTGAACATTGTCAAAACTTTTAAGAATATGTTTATTTGAAGATGTTCTTTACAATAAATGAACATTATGATTTAAATTTTGTATATAATACTTAAAAAAGAAAATTAGTTATTGCTTAATATGATACTGTGGAATGATCAATGACGGTAATTCGGTACCTTCATTTTAATGTTGATATTATGGAGTTTATTTATGCTTTTAACCTGCAATTTAGATCTATAAGAAATAAAAAACTTCATTATATATGAATATTGTGATAAAAGTTTTGTAAATAAATCAAAAAAAAAGAAAATTAGTAATTTCGTTGTATATATATAATGAATTGAGTTACGTATACGTAACTTGTATGAGTTAGATGTACGTAGCTCTTAATTGTACACTTGGTAACACATACTTACATATACATAACCCTTACATATATGTATCTATTAGTTATACACTTTGTAATACGTACTTACATATATGTAACCCCTGGTTTTTACGGTTTTCAATTATAAATATGGTTTTCATTTGATCCCTCCCCTATATATATATATATATATATATATATATATATATATATATATATATATATATATATAAAATATATATATATAATATTCTAGATACCAAATCAATGATGGATATAAGATCAAGGGTAAATAGATCTTTATGCTTTCTACTTTTTCTGAGAATGTCAGACACCCACATGGTTTCTATTATCTCTTCCATTCAAAAATCATCTTTCTAGATCTAGAACACAACCACTCAAACACACACCCATTTCATTTTATCTTCTCTTTTCTAGCAAAAACCACAACAATGGTGGTGGTTCTTGATCCTGATGGTGGCAGCTAAAAGACCTTAACTTAACGTCGATGGTGGTGTTTCTTGGTACTGATGATGGTGATGGTACTTTCTGATCTGGTGGATCTCGCCACCCCCCCCCCCCCGACGGCTTTCAGATCTACCATTTCCACACAACACCCCTCGACGGTGACTTTCAAAGCACTACCATCACCACCAGATCAACACCACCACCGTTAACAACACAAATCCCACTATGGCTTCAACCACCAAAGCGCAACCATCGCCACCAGATTCATCTGTCCTTAAGAACACATGGTTCAAATTTGGGTTCTCTTTCTCCACCGCAGACACCACCAACACCACACTACTGCCACCATAATAATGTTGTTTATATTTAGTTTCAGATATGGGTTCACACTATGGTTTAGATCTGGGTTCATCAACCATCTAAGGTTGTATGTCACGTTCAATCTTATGGGCCAAACAAACATCATGTATCTATATGTTCTTGTATTATATTATGTTAGTCTTGATGTTCTTGTATTATATTTCATTTTAGTGGTGTTTTTTGTTACCGTGGTGTACATATATCTTTTTTGGTTTAGTTTTGTTGCAATATTGTAATTAAAGTGATTTTTTTGTTACAGTGTTTGTAGTTTTGTAAATATGGCTTAGTGACAATGTTGAAACTTCATTACGGTGGTATAGTTACACGGGTTAATGTTGTTTGGTTGTTAGGTTTCTGAAATCATGAAGGCGTAGTTACATGGTTTAATGTCGTTTGTTTTACATTTGTTTTACATATTAATTTACATTAGTTTATATTGGTTTGCATTTGGTGTAAAGTCGTTTGGTTGTTGTAATGACTGTGTTACGGTTAGTTGGAGTGATGTAATATCAGGTAATTAACCATGTAACTTATTTTACAATACTATAGTAGCGTAAAATAGTGTAATCCTCTTTTTCTTACATTGCTATTGAATTTAAACAGAATTATTGTAGTGTAATTGTTTTCTTATTTTATTTTTTGATTAATTACAGTACTGAAGTTTTGTTACATTAGTGTAATTATATGGTGTAATGTTGTTTGCTTGTTAGATTGTTAAGTGTTACTGTTAGTTATAGTGGGGTAATATCAAGTGTAAAAGCTTATTTACAGTGGTGTAACAATAGTGCAGGTCACCGGTGTAATTTTGCTAGTTCGGGTAGAAAAATACAATTTGCAACATTATATGGGAACTAAAAAGAAAATTATAACGAATTTAATGGTGCAATCTATATAAAAATAACAATGTATAAAAAAGTTATGAAAATTTTTAAAAACAAGGGGGGAAATGTTTTAAATAAAAAAGAAAAAGAAAAAGAAAAAGAAAAAGAAAATAGGAGGTAATAGCTGTGTGTTAATTGACTATTTTGTCCTTATTGAATAAAAATAGAAGGAGAAGATCTTAACCACTTAAATTTTGATCAATGGTTGTTAGTGGGTTAAAGAGTTCTCACAAAAAGGGTGGGTTCTCATTTGAACCTAACCCTATATATATATATATATATATATATATATATATATATATATATATATATATATATATATATATATATATATATGTATGTATGTATGTATGTATGTATGTATGTATGTATGTATGTATGTATGTATGTATGTATGTATGTATGTATGTATGTATGTATGTATGTATGTATGTATGTATGTATGTATATATGTATGTATGTATATATATATGTATGTATATATATATGTATGTAGGGGAGGGATCAAATGAAAACCATATTTATAATTGAAAACCGTAAAAACCAGGGGTTACATATATGTAAGTACGTATTACAAAGTGTATAACTAATAGATACATATATGTAAGGGTTATGTATATGTAAGTACGTGTTACCAAGTGTACAATTAAGAGCTACGTACATCTAACTCATACAAGTTACGTATACGTAACTCAATTCATTATCATCGTCAACCTTGGAGTTTAAATTAAAAAATAAATAATGACCTCAAAAAATAAGGTTAAAGTTTACTTAAATATACTTTAAACAATCAAAAATTAAATCAATTATAAATTATGTAATTGGATAGTGGTGGTTTTCACGGTTTTCAATTATAAACATGGTTTTTATTTGATCCCTCCCCTATATATATATATATATATATATATATATATATATATATATATATATATATATATATATATATATATATATATATATATATAGAGAGAGAGAGAGAGAGAGAGAGAGAGAGAGGGAGGTTCCCCTAAAAATTAATTTTTCCCTAAGTAGGCTAAGAAGTAATCCTAGCCTTCTAATTATCTAATTAAGGGCTAAGATCAAAGTGTAGAAAAAATAAGTAATCAAGGGTAATTTGGGTATTTTAATATATTACCCACAATTGTTGACTTTTTAAAATTTCCCCTATTTTTTTAAATGCTAATAACTTTTTCATACGACGTTATTTGTTTAAATAAATTACACCATAAAATCAAGCATTTTTTTCTCTTTAATTTGAGTATAGTATTACTATAGTTTTTTTACAAAAAAAAAAATCAAATTATGTGAAGTTGTGCTACATTTTTAACGTTTTTGTGCTGCATTTCATAAAACAGCACAAAGCTGTGCTGTATTTCATAAAACAGCACAAGGCTGTGCTGTGTTTCATAAAACAGCACAAGGCTGTGCTGTGTTTCATAAAACAGCACAAGGCTGTGCTGTGTTTCATAAAACAGCACAAGGCTGTGCTGTGTTTCATAAAACAGCACAAGGCTGTGCTGTGTTTCATAAGACAGCACAAGGCTGTGCTGTGTTTCATAAACAGCACAAGGCTGTGCTGTGTTTCATAAACAGCACAAGGCTGTGCTGTGTTTCATAAAACAGCACAAGGCTGTGCTGTGTTTCATAAAACAGCACAAGGCTGTGCTGTGTTTCATAAAACAGCACAAGGCTGTTATGTGTTTCATAAAACAGCACAAGGCTGTGCTGTGTTTCATAAAACAGCACAAGGCTGTGCTGTGTTTCATAAAACAGCACAAGGTTGTGCTGTGTTTCATAAAACAGCACAAGGCTGTGCTGTGTTTCATAAAACAGCACAAGGCTGTGCTGTGTTTCATAAAACAGCACAAGTCTGTGCTGTGTTTCATAAAACAGCACAAGTCTGTGCTGTGTTTCATAAAACAGCACAAGGCTGTGCTGTGTTTCATAAAACAGCACAAGGCTGTGCTGTATTTTATAAAACAGCACAAAGCTGTGCTGTTGTGCTGTATTTATAAAACGGCACAAAGCTGTGCTGTTGTGCTGTATTTTATAAAACAGCACAAAGCTGTGCTATATTTCATAAAACAGCACAACTTTCATAAATAGTTAGATACACAGACCTTGGGCTCTTCATCAATGGAGGATATGAGATCGGTTAGATACACAGGCTTTTTAGAACCGTTAACGAACAAAATCACCGTATCAGTATTGAAGCGAAACAAATCACACAATCACAATCAAGCGTACAGAGTCATAGATAGTTAGATACACAGACCTTGGGCTCTTCATCAATGGAGGATATGAGATCGGAGAGAAGATCGAAGCAGAGGAGAGGATTCACCTGTGCCAATGTGCTGAAGGTAGACCTGCTCGATTGAAGCCCTAACCACCTTCTCGATTGAAGCTTTAACCACCTGCTCGATTGAAGCGCTAATCGATCGGATGTGCTTTAACCACCTGGTCGATTGAAGCCCTAATCGATCGGATGTGATGGAGGGAGATGGTTGGGGGAGATGGTGGTTGGTTACAGATTGTGCTGCATTTTGATAAAATACAAACGGGACTAATAAGTGTGTTTTAGGACTATAATGCCCTTTAACCCTAATTTGAAGAGTGCCACATGTCATCTTCTTATTCCTTCTTAGCCTACTTAGGCAAAACTTATTTCTTATTAGAACCTCTACCTATATATATATATATATATATATATATATATATATATATATATATATATATATATATATATCTTTACTTCTTTATAATGTATAAAGGAAGACGCGCCCTTTGAGCACCCCATTTCTCCTCCACTGGCCGTTACACCTCCAGCACCGCCTCATCGGCTCACCCTCCGGCCTTTCAACCCCTTCCCCTTTAATGGCCACTCTTCACTCCCACTGCAAGAACAACACCACCACCACCACAAATCTCCAAATCCCTCTTCCACACCAGACGACACCGACAACACCACCACCTCATCGGTGGCTACCACCACACCAAGAACACCGTCACACCATGCCTATATCTACAGCCGTTGTTGCGGATGACGATCAATTAAATCCCGACGCAACCCAAATTCATTGCCAGGCAATTCTCTCTAGCGATTTCAATGTGAGATTTTGGTTTCATCTTTAATTTTATTTCTATTGGTTCAATTTCACACTTTTCACTCTTTTTGTCATGTGGTGATTGTGGTTTGGAATTGTTTGTGATTGAAATTGATTGTGGTTATGATATCTTCAGATGCTGAACTATGCTCTTTAATCACAGAGAGCACAAAAGAATTTAGAACCAAAACCTGTTGGTGATGTTGGGTTTAGAGATCTAATCAGATGAGGGTGGGCAAATCAAATAAGGTTGACGCACTTTTAGTTACGTAGGTTGGTTACAAATTTTCTATGGTATTTATGTGCAATTGAAATCAATTTGATTTGTTTTATCATTCATTCATTTCTCTAATTTCATGGTGAATCACTTCCTGTGAACAAGAATCCGTATGATGAGGTGTTTTCTGGTTCAACTTGCAAGCAAGGTGAAATAGAAGCTGTTGTCATTGCAACTGGTGTGCACACTTTCTTTGGGAAAGCTGCACATTTAGTGGATAGCACTAACCAAGTTGGTTATTTCTAACAAGTTTTAATAGCAATTGGAAACTTCTGTATTTGCTCAATTGCTGTTGGTATGTTGGTTGAGATTATTTTCATGTATCCAATTCAGCACAGGCCATACAGAAGTGGAATTAACAATATTTTGGTGTTGCTTATTGGTGAAATTCCCATTGCTATGCCAACTGTTCTTTCTGTCACCATGGCTATTGGATCACATAGGCTTTCACAAAAGGGTGCTATTACTAAAAGAATGACTGCAATTGAAGAAATGGCATTTCTAATGCGATGGTCATCGGTTCGATTCCGATAGTCGGCTTTTCTCTATTTATTTAACAAGCTTATAGTTGATAAAAATTTGATAGAGGTTTTTGCTAAGGGTGTGGATAAGGAGCAAGTTTTGCTTTATGCTGCTAGGGCTTCTAGGACTGAAAATCAAGATGCTATTGATGCTGCCATTGTTGGAACCCTTGCTGACCCTAAAGAGGTTTCTTTCTACCATCTATATCATTGTATACAAAGATCAGATTGTTAGTAAAATAGTATAATTTGTAATCATATATGACTTTAGGCACGAGCTGGAATTCGAGAGGTCCATTTCTTTCTATTTAATCCTGTTGACAAGAGAACAGCTTTGACATACATTGATGAGCAAGGGAACTGGCATAGAACAAGCAAAGGTGCTCCCGAACAGGTAAGTATTTTACTTTTTGTATCTAAAATCTTTACCTTATGAACCAGTTTGTTACTAACTTCAATCTTATTAACTCTTTTAATAGATTTTGACCCTCTGTGGATGCAAAGAAGATTTGAAAAAGAAAGTTCATGCAACGATTGATAAATTTGCTGAACGTGGGTTGCGTTCTTTGGCTGTTGCAAAACAGGTATGCATATTACATCCTTTTTGTTCACATTCTTGTATGTTTATGTGTTTTATCATGATTACTAACTCTTGTTATTATGATAACTTTGTAGGAAGTGCCTGAAAAAACAAAAGAAAGCCCTGGTGGTCCGTGGCAGTTTATTGGATTGTTGTCCTTGTTTGACCCACCTAGGCATGACAGTGCCGAGACCATTCGCAGAGCTCTCAATCTCAGTGTAAATGTTAAGATGATTACTGGTAATTAAACATATCTACTGATTATAGAACAATTATATTCTTTTTTGTGTTTTGTACCTGAATTTAATCATGCCTTTTTATTGTTATATAGGTGATCAACTTGCTATTGCTAAGGAAACCGGTAGACGGCTTGGTATGGGAACAAACATGTACCCTTCCTCTTCTTTACTTGGTGGCCACAAGGATGCATCTATAGCAGCTCTCCCTATTGAAGAGTTGATTGAGAAAGTTGCTGGATTGCTGGAGTTTTTCCAGGTGAGTTATTATTTTTATGTTTTTAGTATTACTGTAATGAAATTCCTTTTACACTGAATCTTTTGATCTCAATACACAGAACACAAGTATGAGATTGTGAAGAAGCTGCAAGAAAGAAAGCACATTTGTGGAATGACTGGTGATTGTGTGAATGATGCACCTGCTTTAAAGAAAGCTGACATTGGAATTGCTGTTGCTGATGCTACTGATGCTGCAAGGAGTACTTCTGACATCGTGCTTACCGAGCCTGGGCTCAGTGTCATCATCAATGCAGTGCTTACTTGTGGTGCAAAGAACGCATTACTTGCGGTGTATTTTACAGGCTTACGCTCTCCGTAAAGTCTATATAATTAAGTTGTCATTATGTTGACGGTTATGACCCAACATTGCAATGGTTTATTGTGGTTTAAACATTGCTGTAATAAATTTATGTGCAGTTGAAATCAATTTGCTTTGTAGATTTTGAAGCAAGATCTGCTTTCACTATCTCCGTGTTAAGAATCAACTCAATCCCTGTTGTAGAAGCATTACGTGGTTTTAGATTAGAATATATAATATATCTCATCTTTTATTTTATATAGGCCCATAGAAACACCAACTGTACCTTTCTCTGTGTACCACTCTGGTAATAGTTTCTCTCCTCCACTTCCAACACAGACTTGAAACCCTGGAAGTCTTGCATCTCCTGAAGCAAAATAATAGATCAAGAAAAACAATAGTTAGAACACAACATGTATCTAAAACTTTTATAACAGAACTACTATCAGACCTTGACTTACCTTCAGGAAACAAATAAGCTTTACTTAGCATAGGGCGTTCATATGGGGCCAGCTACAAGAGCCAAAGCGAATACGCTTAGCAAAATCATATAAATAGTTGTACATAATAAGCAAAGATTATTAATACAACAAAACAAAAGAGGTTAATCTTCTAATTAGAATTAAAATAACTTACCAATTCTCAATAATTGATACAAATAAAATGATTTTCACACTACCAATTCACTTTCTGCTCACCCTCAATAGGTTACCTCACCCCCCCCCCTAAAATCTTTACAAGTTCACCAAGTCACTTTAAATAATATGGAATGTTACAGTTTTACTAAAGTTTAAATTCACTTTAAAATGTTAGGGAGGTTGGTGTTGTATTGCCATAATATATATTCTTCACATGTTGTAAATAAGTTGTTTATTATATTCACACTTTCCGTTAAAAGGTTGTCGATTCTTCAGGCACCTGCTCTTTCATTTGTTAAAACGTACATGACCGCAACATGCAACGGCATTCGATGAACTTTGACTACATCAGGATCATTTAAAGGTTTTTCAAGCCGTTCATTGTTATAACATCCTGTTCTTTCTGTGTGTGTGTGTATATATATATATATATATATATATTGTTTTTGTGATCCATGATGGTAAATTTGTACCTTCATTTTAATGTTGATATTGTGTAGCTTATTAGTTCTCTGTAACCTGTAATTATATCTTTTAAAAACTTTATGCTGTTAGAAGATCGTCAATGAAATAAAGGAAATAGGGTTTTTAACCATTTTTTTTTTTTGTATAGTTGTTGCAAACAGGCCTTATACTTGCTAAATTTTGAAATATGTAGCGAGGGTTCTGCAATATCTTACTGTCTAGAGGAACTATAAATACAATTGTTAGGATTATTCATGCTACTTAATTTAGTGTTCTTTTTGGCATTTGGCAAATACAATGGATGTTCACAACAAAACTATTATAATGGGGTCCAAACTAATTTAACTCATAAAAAAATTTGAAATATTAATCGCCTCAATTTTTAGTTCTTTTCCCGGTCAGTATGAGTTCATGTAACCATGATAAACACTAAGAAATTTTATTCATCTGAGCAGGCCACTTTCAGCATCATGCTGGGGCGAAGCTTCACTGGGGCCGGGGGAGGGGGGTGGAACCCTCTCTTTTTTTTGTTAGTAGTGTAAATTTTCTGCTTGATAGTGTAAATTTTCGATCCGATAGTGGAAATTTTTTAATAAATATAAAGTCTGCCCCCCTAAAATAGTTTATTTTCTTCCCCGCCCCCCTAACCTTTGGCTCAAGCTCCTGCCACTGGCGTCATGGCTTGTTCAAGTTGCGATTGAGTGTTACCGTTTTGTGCGGTATAAAATCTAACCAAGGGGAAGACGTTGATGTTGACTTTGACCACGAACGAGTCAAAGTTCTTAGGAAAAAGGTGTATGGTGCTACGATTAGGTGCTTTGCATCACTAGTTTTGCATCCATTGGAGCCGGGATTTTATTAAGTGTTATTCCTACTTCAAAATTTTATTAAGTCATATAATACCAAAATCCAATATAATATTTTTTTATAAACAAAGGTTCTTATTTTTAGGGGCTCCAAGCTTATTGCGTCACAACTTACGTTATAAAGCCGGCCTTTAGTGTTTAGATTCATGTTTTAAAACGGATTATCTGATAATTATGACTTACAGTTAATTAAATCAGTTTTTAATATTTGGGTTGTGTGATTGATTATCTAAGATGTTAAATAATTAGCTTTAGATCTGCAACAATTTTTCAATCTAATTTTAGAGGGGGTTTTTATTTTTTATTTTTTCATTTTACAAACTATATCTTTTATTTAATTGTTTTTGTTATATCTTTTGCTTAATAGATTTGGTAAATACTTAAACATCAAAGTATTACAAGTTTTAACTGTAGAATCACATTAATATTTTGTTGTAGTTTATATATTAACAGATTTATTATCTGATTACTTATCATGTGATCACTTCTGAAACATACATCAAAACCCCTTACATTTAGAGCGTAAATCTTTAAGCGGTGGTAAGCATCTGATTCCTCTCTGGCGTCCTCTTTCCACTAGTTTTCTATCATAATCTTTTGAATGACACCAGTCCAACGCAATATGTGCGTTACCTAATTCCGTTGTTAGCAGAATATTGACTGGTTCTTTGAGCTTACCTGATCCTATAATGGGTGCTCATGAACACACAAAAACATGGGAAACTATTTAGAATGATTACTATTACCAGCAGAAATATATTAAAGCACACCTTCTTGCAGTTAACTTAATGATTAATGATTATTTGGTTCTGCTTATTATCATATATAATCTCTTTTAAACACATCATGTTTCTTACATTTGCGATTCTTGAATGTTTGGAATTTTATGATCATAAAGATGTCAAATATTAATTTCATATCAATCACAACAAAACTCGTTTCATTTTTGGTAATTTTGTTTATAAATTTTTATTTCTTTGATGACATAAAACATCTGATCATCTACTACTACAACTTTAAACAACAAAATTCCATCAAAATGCTTAAGCGTGCATGATTTTTGACATATTTGTATTGTTTTACAGGGCGTTTGCTCGGTGACATGGCCGGGCCTACCATCGTATCGTTTTGCTTTGCCAATGTTCCTCATTTGGAACTTTAGCGCGCATGTTTTGCTTTCCGTGGTTTGACAAATGTTATAACATAGTTTCACTTGTAACAATTTTTGGTGAAACAATAGGGAGATACATTAGTCAATACATCTGTGAGCAGCAATATGTTCAACCAACTGTTTTAACAAATATTTTATCCCTGAAGGTGCAACCTTCACAATAATATATGCATTTTGAATTTCATTTAGTATTATGGTTCATCATTAACTTCCTACAGTTATATCGATATCTTGTATATAATGTAATGGTCTAATCTTGCATGGAACGCCATAGCCAATACTCAACAAAACATGAATCCATTAAGGTGAAACCATAATAGTTGTTCCTAGGGAAATTTTTGAAGAAATAAATGTTAAAAAGTGAAGAGCTTGGTCGAAAAATGAAGCTGACAAGTCATAGTATTCTATAACATTAGCAAATCGTCAATATTAACTTAATTGCTACTAATGTCTCATGTCTTACTATTGCTGATCAAACTTGACGTCAATCAGTTACCACTGATTGATGACGTATTACCCATTGCTAGTCGCTTGCCCTCATTTGCTACTGATGTTGCATTTGTTATTACTAAAAGTCAAGTTGAATCACTAATAGGGATTAGTAGTACTATTAGGTTTCTTTTCATCGATTTCATACAACTTTTAATCCATAACTAAAATATCAAAAGAAACTTTTCCATACTAATTCGTCTCGACTCTTGACTCCCACTTGGCCTGTAGAATGTAACATCTTATTTAGTGTTTATGTTACGTAAAATTATATGATCTTAGATTTTTTTTTTTCTCGCTCATGCTCCACGACACATCCTTCTTGAGTACGAAACGTAGAACGGCTCTCGAGAAAGCCGTATAAACGAGCATGCCATAGCCAAGTCAGGCCCTGGACCAGAACCAAGCGTTTACATATACATTACAACACCAAAGCACATGAACAAAAAAAGAAGAAAAACAACCCAAGTACATAACCAAGGGGGAAAGCAAAACTTTCGGATCACAATGTATCATTTTTAGTCATCATAGTATGTTCAGAACAAGTATCAATAATAAATTCTAACAAGTAGTTTTAACAAAATAAACGTACGGAAAGATCTATAACCATCTTGTAACATCAAGCACCCGTTAGAGTTGGGCATCTTTTTTAATGAATTAAGATGAGTTTTCATTTCTTCGTGTTCGTTTGGAACTCCAAGAAAGTCTTGCCACCCATAAATGGCTGCAAAACTTCTGGGATCGCAACACCCTTTTCTGTTTGGTAGTTTTCAAGAATGCAGCAAAGAGTCCTCTCTGTTGCTGTGAGAGTTGAGTTTAACAGATGGCAGTATTGCTTGGTCTGTTCATTGCCCTGCACACGAACAAATAAAATTTGGCTCGATATAAATATTTCCGTTGATGAAATATGATTGGAAAACTATTAGGGTACTAGACAGAGATCAAATTGCAATTCTTTGACTTATTGATAGAAACTGGGACGGTTCAGTTGGGTGGAATGGAATCACAAAGAAATGGAATGATCTATTTGCATTCCTTAGCGTGTTTGTTAGGCAGGTGTGACGGGTAATGGAAGAAGTCATACAAGTATAGTGTTTGATGTGTTTTTGTTTCACCTTTTTTTATCATTACACATTGATAAAAATAAACTACTCTTATTTTTTGTAATTTTTTAAAAAAGTTGCTTTATATATCAGTTTATCATAGTTTATATAAATATCATGATCTTTTTATATTTTATATATGTGCATAGTATGGTGTTGGGTGGGTCAGATGGTGGGCACAGATGGATGGGTCAGACAGTTCGGCCGATGAGTTGAAACAAGTCATTGATGATTAGGACTTGAAATGGGCCGTGGGTTGACCCCACAAGTTTGCCTATTTCGTATAGGAAAAGTAATGTGTTGGCTTTGGTTACAACACAAGATGTTATTATACAAAATATGACATTTGAATAAGACGTGTATGTATAGGATTATAAATACAACCTTCTTTTGCCCACATCTGATTTCCAATTTCCTTGACTGATAATCTGTGCAGTTTGAACATGAAACAAGTTCTCTGAAAGTTTTGGATGCAGGAAACCATGCTTCCAAGTCATACTTCTTTGCTGCAGCATCATTCAGAGCACCAGAAACTATAGCCACAATTTGATAGGGCAATTTCAACTGTCATAAAAATTTAATGAAAGTTAAAAACTAATTTAACAGAAGAGCATAAAGTATCATGCACATGATCGCCTTTGGTTGATTTGATGTAGTTTTAAATGATAAGGCATGTCCACTTATAGCATGTATAGGTGCATGCATATATATCTTCTGTATATACCAACAAGGCAACGATCCCCTATTTCTATCTCAAACAAAACTTTAATTACCAAACAGATCAAAAAACAAAAATGTATTCCTATTCTGTGGCATTTGCCTACAATAAAATGTCATGTAAGCAGTTTAACCAGTTCAAACGCATATAGTTACCAAAAACAATCAGGGGAAAAACCTTTAATTACCAAAACAGACAGAAGGCGAAAACATATTGTTATTCTATGGAATTACCCTAAAACTAATGGGGATTTTACAAGAATAATAACTACAAATTAAGATCACAATAACAGGCCTTTGGTACCGGATATTTAGGCCTTGCCAATCTTTTACAACATGACTTTGCCAAGGACCAGGTCTGGTCAGGCTTTTTTATCAAATTCTAGAACTGATATGCGACTTTCAATTTTCAAGTCCGATCAGGACTAAGAAGACAATGCTTTTCAGGGCAGGCCTACAATTAGTTATATAATATATATACAAAATTGGTGCCAAACAAAAAAAATCACATAATCAAAAGCACTTACCATCTGATAGAACTCCTCAGAGTTCTTTATCATCTCCTCATGCATCTCCCAAGATTCATTACCACTTGGTTTGGTTATGCAAAACTGTTCAACCTTTTCAAACTGATGAACACGAAAAATTCCAAGAGTATCTCTCCCATGTGAACCAGCCTCTTTACGAAAGCAAGACGAATACCCAGCATATCTGAAAGATTTGTCAACATTACACAACCAAAAACATAAACGTGGATATACGGGTTTGTGAGTGTGTGTGCTCTTAGAGCATCCAAGGTCTGCACCAATCATTTACAACATCTTGGTGTAAGTGTGTAAGAGTGGATCCTGAAATACGTTTACAAAAAACTTATTACAACTCCAATTTATGCACAAAATTATACCTCAATTTTTCTGCACCAGGTAATTTAAGATTACACACTACTTTGTTTCACTTAAAAGTTGAAAAGAAATTTAAAGATTATCCATAATTATTTTTGCGTTTTATGTCGGATGTTATATACCAACATAAATTCGGTGTGATGAAGAGTTTCTCACCAATTTGGTGTAACATGGTGAGATAAATAGAGTTATACCAAAAATTTACACCACCCTGGTGTTTTGATGCAGACATTGGAGATGGTCTTACATTTAAACTGGTAATATTATTTCTACAAAAGGTATCGCTTAAACCTTAATGGTAATTCATTTGGATGAATCCAATCATCTATATGATAAGCACAGAGTGGTTGTTCAGCAGTTGCAATCAGATACTTGTCATCTCCCTCGCCCGTTACCTGCAATTTAAAAACAACGTAACTTATTATAAGATCAGCTACAGAATTAAGTGATTATGCATCAGTGCATCACTCACAAACCATTTATAATAATATAAATTATGAAGACAATAATGGCGGACGAATAATCTTGCTTTATATTAGATTGTACTAAGAAAAAATTCATGATCGCAAACTTCATCTTGATTTATATATAGATTACATTTAACGAGTTAATATAACGTAAAAATAAAACCAATCTGCAAGTGTGTTACCTTGTAAAGCTCTTCATCAAATTGAGCTAATTGAGCACACTTCCCCATTATATCTTTCCTCATAAAAAATGGTGTCTGCAATGCTGTGTACTTCCTTTTCTCCAAAAATCAAGACCAAAATTTATAAGAGCTTGATTTAAACGCACACCATCTCCTTTTAATAATATCCCCTACCACCAGCAACATTAGCACCTGAATGTCAAAAATTGAGATGCATTAGCTGCACAAATTTAAAACAAGTTGCAGCAATATAGCACAAACTCAGTAACAAAAGATTATAAAATTTGCAGAATAAGAATGCTATAAAGTAGGGGTTGCAATTTGGGCCCATTTGGGTTGCACTTCACATCTGGCAGGTCAACAGGGTAAACTTAGTAAAATTGGCACAAATGAGATAGGTCAAGAAGTACACTGAAGACTGAAGAGTACTTAAATACTTTCAATCCCATAAATCCCTTTTGATAAAAAATTAGATTACAATCTTGATGAAAAGTTTTTTAACATATCTAAGACAAACATTCAAAAGATTCAAGGCAAAAGAAAAAAGGATGACAGGTCACAGGTCAAGCCAACCTAAAAATTTTGACCCATAATTAAAAGTTACTCCTTCTGTCCTGTTATGCAACAGCTTAACCCCCCATTTTGCAACCTCTACCATGGAGGGATAACAGATGGTAAAGAACAGGATAAAAGATTAGACAGGCTTAAAGCGCAGATTTTTAAACATCATAATATAGATAAAAAAACAAAAAAAGTGCAATCAAGTCAAACCATTGTTATACCTTTTTTTAAATCGGCAATTCCAAGACGTTCAACAAGCTCAACATGATTTTTTAGATTCGACTCCACTCGTTTCTCTCCCCATGTCCGAACAACAGCATTGTTTGCCTAGATTTATCAGTGATGATACAAGGGTAGCATTATGAGATATTGAGATAGCCATCATGTACAAAATGCATAGTGGATAGGGAAGAATAATTGTTATGAATAGAACATGTATCCAAATAGATTATTAAAAAAGTTATGTTAACCTCATCATCGCTAACAGGAACTGAATCATGCACAAGATTCCCAACTTTCTCCAATTTTGAATATAGTGCTGTGCGCGCCTCCTGAACCTCCGCTTGTTTCTTTGCCATTGAATCTTTGTTTTCCTCTGTATTTTAATTAGGGAACTTGCATCTCCTCCAGACTTCAAAGAAAAAAAAATTGCAATTTAGTTTTTCTGACAAAGCGAAACTATAT
This sequence comes from Flaveria linearis, assembly GCA_024085815.1. NCBI lineage: Eukaryota > Viridiplantae > Streptophyta > Magnoliopsida > Asterales > Asteraceae > Flaveria > Flaveria linearis. Next base: position 80,080 of record JABSNV010001187.1, read on the forward strand.
TGATTAAGACCAAGGTAACATGAGACTGCAAGTTAAATTATCATCTACACAATGGATACTCGCACATGCTGTGGTAGTGTGGTTTGCAAATTCATAAGCCTATTGTTCTTTCTTATGAGTTTTGTTGATACCCATGAGTAGAAGATACTAGTTCCATTTCTTAATACATCTTTAAAACTAGTGAAGTAATTTATATGTTACATTTTGATCCAAAAATCTACGAAAAACTTATAATTTGTTTCCAACAGTATCCAAAAAAAACGCATAAAGTCCAAGTGATCAACTCATCATAGGGATTGTATACATTAGTTGTATTTAATTGTCTTGGATAGCTATAAAACTGAATCTCATGTGGTTTAGATAGATAGGCTACTGATATTTTTGAAAATACCACTGACCTTTACTGTTTCTGAGAATTGAAAACTACCAGATACTGTGTGGTTGGCCAGAATTAAATGATAAAATGTTATACATTTTTAGTTACATTTATTGAATTTTCCAAGTTAAAGTTATACAAACTAAACATAATACAAGCTCACTAAAATCTCATATGAGATCATAATAGTAAAAAAATTTAAGTTATTTTTGAAAAATATTGAAGTTTTTTAATGGATTATGCTATTAAAGATTATATAAACAAACTAGGTTAACTTGTAACTATACATTTCACTCAATTAAAGTCAACCAAATGGATGTAATCGCATTACTCCAAATATATTGTATTACATTTCAGTATTTCGCTCACTAAATCAAACAGCTTTTTCACATTTGGTGGATGCTAATAAAAGACAAGCCTTTCATATAACCTGTGAAAAGAAAAAAAAAAAAAAACTTACAATCCTAAGTTTAGCCACTTCTTTGTTAATCTGTTAAAGTCTTTCCGCAACTGTTCCAGCTCAAATTGACCTATAATCAAAACAATTAAAAATGAACCACAATTGTTATTTTATACAATGTCAATCCGATTCCAGATTCACAAATAACCAAAATACCAATTAACAAGATCAGGTAAAAAAAAACTCACGTTGTCGCCACTCTTTGTCAAGATGAATAATTTCATCAACAATTTCTACACTAGCAAACCGACGGCGCTGAGATTCGCGTATAATTTCCGGATTGCCCCCCTTTCCTCCCTAAATAGATTTATGTCCAACATGCTTTCTCTTTCTTTCTTGCTTTCTGTTAAGATCATAACAGAAACCACAAATGACCCTTAAAGCAGGCAGTGAAAAAAAAACATATTTTATAAATATAAAAAAAAGGTAGCTGATAACTGTCAAATCACTACTATGTTACAATGGTTTAATCAATGACAACAATCCTGACACAAATGAACCAAGCTTTTCTAGAGTTAGCCCAAACATACTACACATTACTCAGATCCCAATTGTAACAAAGATATATCTACAACGATGAAGAACAACAACATCCGATACATATTATGTTCGAAAGCTCGAATCTAATCGGTATATCATGATAATTCACTGTCAAATGCCTAAACGAACCCTACTTTAGCACAAAATGGGTCAATCAAAGGCAGATTCATCCCTATCACTAAAACAACAACAATTGTTCACTAAGAACTTCACACGGATGAGAAACTTACATGAAATCGGTGAAGAAAACGGAGAAGAAGGATCCGATGAAGAACAAGTGCGTCTTTTGGGTTGTGAGGCGGCGAAGGTTAAGAATATGTCCCAAGGGTTTTATATATGAGGAGATAATAAAGAGAATAGTGGGAGTTTTGATACTACTGGCGGATTATACAGGGGTTGTTTGAGAACAAAGTAGTAAACCACCACTCGTATCCTTTGTTATCATGTTAAAACGTATCGGTTGTTTACTTAAAATGTCATCTATAATGTTATATAGATTAAAAAATATTTTATCAAATCTGTTTTTAAATCAAGTGTAATGATTAATTAATGTTTAAAGCAGTGAGATTTTGGATTTTTAGGTGTAGAAATTAACCTTAAGAACAAAATAAAGAAGTGTTATTTTAATAGTTTTCTGGTTTATTCGGGTCAGTTTACTCGGTAATCGGGTTTAGGTTAAAATATTAAGTTTTAACTTACCTGTTATCTCAAATGTTTGTGTACACAATATGCATGTGATCAAAATGCATGTATAAGATTTAACATATATTATCAACATAACTGTTGCTAAATTATAAAATATGTAAAAAGTATTGGGTCAAGATAAAAAAAAGTTAAAGATTAAAAAAATAAAGAAAAAAGGAGGGTACGACCCACTAAAGCATATGATACTACCCATGATGCACACAAAAGTTGATAATTAGTATAAACTAAAATGTAAAATATGTAAAAGTATTGGGTCAACATATAAAAGTTAAAGATTAAAAAAGAATAAAAAGGTGGGTACGACCCACTAAAGCACATAGTACTACCCATGATGTACACAAAAGTTGATAATTAATATATACTAGTATTAAGTCATCCGTGTTGTAGCGGTACGTGTAAAATGTGTTAAGTAGCACTGATGCCACATTATCGTCACTACCCACCAACATTGAAAAACTTGTATCGAAAAGTAAATAAAAACAAAAATAAACAAATGAAAAGATAGAAACTTGAAATGAAAAAATCATAAAATATAAAGAGTATTAGGGCACACAAGTTGTAAGTAAAAAATATTGAGGCTAAATTATAAAAATATATAAAAGTATTTGGTTTAAAGAAAAGTTAAAGATTAAAAAAAGATGGTTATAGTTGTAACCTTTCGTGTTTTTCGTTAATTAAAAGTTAACATTGTTAATTCTTGTAAGGGTGACAATTTTAATAATAATAACAACAATGGTAATATTAATAGTAATAATAATAATGATAATAATAATAATAACTAAAATAGTAGTAATAATAATACTAAAAGTAATAATAATAATAATAATAATAATAATAATAATAATAATAATAATAATAATAATAATAATAATATAATAATAATAATAATAATAAATAATAATAATAATAATGATGATGATAATGATAATGATAAAAAATAAAACTTGAATAATTAACAAGTTAGATTAAAGTTTAAAACTTAAAGTTGAGGGGGCCTTATTGTCATTTTATAAACTTTAAAAGAAAGTTTTTGTATAAAATAATAACAATTCAAAGTATAAGGGGCCAATATATAAATTATAAATTTACAAACCCAACCCCCCGCCCCTTTTCCCCTTCTCGTTTTTCCGGTGAGCACTCCGGCCACCGCCGGCAACCCTCCGGCCACCCCTCAGACACCGATTTTGGTCGCGATTTTGACCCCGAAACACCACAAAATATTCGTGAATCAGTTTCCAACAAGAATAAATGAATTAATTGAACTTTAAACTCGGCTTTAACACTCGAACTCGAAACCAAACACCTCCTTTCGAACTCCAATTCGGTTCTTCTCAATAAACTGACCATTTGTGCAATTAAAGACTCTGAAACGTTCGTGTAATCACTACAAAGATGAATGCATAGTTTAATTCGAGTTTAACCATCAATTAAACACCTAATTGTAACCGAATTGATCGAATAAGAATTGAAACTCGTTCGGCACCTTAACGTACAAATTGGGACTATATAACAGAGGGGAATCATCCCATTTGATCCCTTTAACCTCTGAATACCCTCAATTGCTTGGAAAATCCACTAAAGGATTGAATTCGAACCCTCTATTTGTCGCGAAGAGAATCGGGACTTAACCGAGTCTAATCACATCTGTTCGGTTGTAATCAAGTAAGTTAAATACATGTTTGTGATCGTCTAAGCATGGGGAATAAAAGCCCCATGGTTAATTTGGTTATGATCATCGATTAGTGGCTCAATTGGTTCGATTTCAGTTTTAGGATTCATAGGAATTTGGGTTTGTTTGTTGTTTGTGTTTAAAAGATTTAAAAACCAAGTGAAACCACGGCCACGACCCTGGTTCACCGGTTAGATGCTTGCATTCCAACTTTGAGGTCCCGAGTTCGAACCCGGGCACTCTCATTATTTTTTTTAAATAGTTTTTGGGCTTTAAAAAATTATATAAATTTCCAAAAATTATAAAAATTATTTTTATAAAGTGTGTTTATTTTATCTAATTATTTTCTGTTATCTAATTATTTTCTGTAAATTATTTCTTTAAACACCTTAACATTTTTTATATAAAATATTGTTAACAAATGTTATAATTAGTTTATTTTTATAAAAATAAACTTTGAATAGTTGAAATCACTAAATTATTATTAGTCATTATGTTATCTTTAATTATATATTAATTATGTTAATTATAAAATTTTATTTACATTTTATAATTTAATCATTATAAGGATTTAATTTCTTATAATTTCACAAATTATATATACATATTATTCTCATATGTCGGTGGAAACAGTTCCACCCTCCTTATCTCAAACAGTTCCACCCTCCTTATCCCCAACCCGCACAGTTCCACCCTCCTTATCCCTAACCCGGCAACGTTGGCATCCAACCCCAACCCGGCACAGTTCCACCCTCCTTATCCCTAACCCGGCATCGTTGGCATCCAACCCCCAACCCGGCATCGTCGCTTGATCCAACCCCCAACCAAATTCAATCGAGCAAAGAGGAGCTCGACAAAGAGGAGGTCGAGCAGAATCGAATTCAATCGGCTTCATTCGCGTCCTCCGGCTCCGTAACCTACTTATCACCTCCTCTCTTTCTGGAAACAGAGGTCTTCTTCACTGTTGGTGCCTACTCGACTGAGAGAGGTTTCAACAGGGCATATTGGGTTCTGCCCTGTCGCCACCCGCCGTGGTCACCGTTGCCCTCCACGATGTTGTTCATGGTGTCGATGGGTGATGGTGGTCATGGCAGTGACATTTGTTTCTTCAATGTTGTTTTCGGATTGATTTATGACATGGCAATGGTGGGTGCCGCTTTGCTTCCCTTTTTTGGTTGAGGTGGAATGGCCAGCTACGGTGGCAATAGTGGTGGTAATAACACCCCTTCCATTGATCTTCCTTTCTGTCTTTCTAATGCCTTTTGTAGATTTTAGATCTGTCCCTCTCGATGGCTTAATCTGGGGTTTTTATGGTTATTTTGCTATCCTATTGTAACACTCGTATTCTTTTAAAAGAAATAAAAGAAATAAAAGAGAAAGAAAAAAAAGGAAAGAAAATAAATGTCAACTAAAGAGGAGGGGCCAAAAGTGCCAAATGTGCAAAGTTCATATTTATTTGCACAAAAAGGTGGTATGGCCACCCACTCTTGTTTCACATCATCACCATCTTCGGAAATTACAGAGAAAGAAAGCAGAACTCGATATTTCTAGAGAGAGAAAGAACAAGGATTCGAACATTTGAAGAAAAGACAAGAAGAACACTGAATTGAAGGTAAGATTTAGTGAAATAAAGTTGTTTTTGCCCAGATAATACCTCGGTTATGTGCTTATGTGTGTTTATATGTGTTTGAATGCGTGTTTAAAGGATTCCTAGGTGTTAGAACCTTTTAAACAGCTCGGGTGAAGAGTGTAAACTCGAAGAACAACTAAGGTGAGTTTCTAGACCCCCTTTTTACTCGTTTTTAAATGATTTGGGGCTGGAAAATGCATGTATGTATGTTTTTATGAATTTGGGTATGATACCCGTATGTTATGTACATGTGTATGTTTATAGGATATGATTTGGGATGAACGTATGTTTATGTTTATGCTAAGTTTATGTCTGGAATCGTGTGTACATGTGTAGAATTAGATATTATGATGTTTGGGGGACTAGAATGTGAATTAGACACATGAACAGGCTGCTAATACGTCTAATAAGGCTAAATAGTGGTCATATGTCTGAAATTTTGACTTAGAAAACCAAGTACAAGGTAATATGTCTAAATAGTGCTTATACGCCCATGAAATTTGCCTTAGAAATATTTTAAGGGTTATGTGTCCCAACAGTACTCATAAGTCTGTAAAAAGTTCCTAAGTATGGGGGATGAAACGACTGAACAGTGGTCGTATGACTAGTAAAAATTTCCTATGGGGGATGAAACGACTGAACAGTGGTCGTATGACTAGTAAAAATTTCCTAAGTATGGGGGATGAAACGACTGAACAGTGGTCGTATGACTAGGAAAAATTTTCTAAGTATAAGGTGAAACGACTGAGCAGGGCTCATACGCCCAACAGTGCTCATACGACCAGGGTTGAAAATTTTCTAAGTGTCAGCTGGTATGTCCGACAGTGGTGAAACGACTGAACAGGGCTCTTACGCCCAGCACTTAGAAATTTTAACGGAATTTTCTTGGAGTCCGTGCAGTAGGGATGTTGACTGGGACTTTATTATACGCGTATGATTATGTTTGAATGTAATAATATCCCTTTTCTTAATATTCTAATTAATATTATGATTAGGGCTATTATTAAGCTTATTATTGATATTATTAGTATTATTATTATTAATATGCTTATTAATAATAATATTGTATGACTTTACGTGGAATGATCATGATCAAGACAGGAATTATTATCATTAATAAAGTGAAAAATTAATAATAAAGAAGAATGGAATGTAAATGAACGTAAGAAAGGCTTGCAAGCAAATATATGGAGGTGCACACCCCTGGCAGGTGTTAGCTCAACTGTGATGCGGGTTCGCTACCCCGAAGGATGCACATAGAGTCAATCTTTGAGATTGACAATGGGTGAGCAACTTTGTGTTGCAAAAGACCGCAGAAGACTTACAACCCGTGGGGTTGGTAATGGGTGAGTGACTCAGTGTCGCAACAGACCAAAAGTCTTGCAATCCTTGAGATTGCTAATGGGTGAGCAACTTTTTGTTGCAAAAGACCGCAGAAGACTTACAACCCGTGAGGTTGGTAATGGGTGAGTGACTCAGTGTCGCAACAGACCAAAAGTCTTGCAATCCTTGAGATTGCTAATGGGTGAGCAACTATGTGTTGCAAAAGACCGGAAGAAGAATAATAAAAGTACGAATTGAACGATGATGAAGATAATGAAAATATACCTATGTGTACGTACGATGTATGATCACCTATGAAAATAAGGAACGGTTTTTGAATGAAAACAAAGTATTTTAATTATAAAACTAGAACTCACTCAGCAACGCTGAATTTTATGTATTTTCCAGTTGGCAGGTAACAGGTTGCTGATGATGGCACGTGGGGATGGCTACTTGGCGGGCAAGACTGACACCCATTTATGTTTTGACAACACTGTTGTTTTGTAATTCATGCAACTAATTATTTTGTGATTCCTAAACTGGAATGTATTGCTTAGCAACAGTGTTTAAAATGAATGAATGGATTTTTGTTAAAATTAATTCCGCTGCCTTAATTTATAATATATGAATGTTTTATGCTGTGAATGACCAACGGTGAGGTGCCCGGGAACGGGGCCTTACAAGTTGGTATCAGAGCTGAAGTTTAAGTGAAATGGGTAAATTTTCAAAATAAACCTTAACTTAAACTGAGAATGGGACGGAGAGAGGGATGTCAGCCCGAGTAGCCAAGTGCCATCAGGTATTGTTTTTCTTAAAAGTTAATCAGTGTTATGTGCGTGTGCTATATGGATTATGTGTTCTTAGTAGATTTAGATGCTGATGTAGTCAGGATAGGGAGTGCTTGGGGTGTGAAGAGTAAAGTAAGTGGCTAAACACAACTGGCCACTGTAATTAGGGACTTACTATACTTGACATAAACTGAGTTGTTCCTTGAATGACTGTTTTAGTGTTTGAATCTTATAGTGCATAGGAAAATGGCTGGGAAGAAACCTTCTAAGGCTGCTAGAGGTAGAGGTCGTCCGCGTACGACTAGGAGCGGTGCTAAAGCTTATGAGACGACCCCCGTGAACCCTGAGGTTCCTGACCGGACTGAAGGAAATGAAAATGCTAGCCTGAATGCCTCAGCTAGGGAGGCGATTGCTGATGAGGTACACCAGGTCCTACAGGTAGTTATGCCATCTGTAGTGACCAATGTTATTCGAGCTGTGAGGAATGAGGAGAGAAAGGAGAAGGAGGACAGGAGAGGGTCAACTGGGAAGGAAAGCAAGGGGGGAGAGGAACGACCGGATCCTGAGATAGTAGTATCTGATGAAGAGGAAGATGATGTGGTAGGGGTGACGACCAAGGGATGCAATTACGGGGCATTCCAGAGGTGCAAGCCCCCGACTTTTGATGGAAATGGCAATGCTACTGCTGCCCACCGTTGGGTGAGGGAGATGGAAGCGGTACTCGAGATCAGCGAGTGCCGGGAGGATCAGAAGGTGAAGTTTGCCACCCACTCCTTTACTGACTCAGCACTATGTTGGTGGGACAATATTGTCCAAGCTGAGGGCAGCAGGGCCATAGGCAAGATGAAGTGGCCCGAGTTAAAGAAGCTGGTAGTTGAGGAATTCTGTCCTCACAGGGAACTCGATAAGATCGAGAGGGAGTTCCTACAATTTGAAGCGGGAACCATGACCCACCAGCAATACACTACCAAATTCAATGAGATGGCTAGGCTGGTGCCAGATCAAGTAACACCGGTGTCACGGAAGATTAACCGGTACGTTTAGGGGCTGCCAGCCGACATTTGTAGGCATTTGATTGCTGCACGACCAAGCACTTTAGGTCGGCAGTGGATTTGGCTGGGAGGCTCTATGATGAGATGGAGGTAGCGGATGCAGAGGTGAAGAAGGCTGGTGGGGTGACCGAAACTGGAATGGGAAGCGGTTCGGGCGTGGTGGCTTTACCCTGAACAACAAAAGGATGAGAGTGGATGACCGTAGGGTGGGGCCATCAAGCTCAGGGCCCAAAAGGTGTGGCAAGTGCGGGAAGGAGCATACGGGTGAGTGCAGAATGGGGCTCAAGGTGTGCTACAGGTGCGGGAAGCCGGGCCACATCTCGAAGGACTGTAAGGAGCTGAGGTGTTTCACCTGCGGTGAGGCGGGCCATATGAGCAAAGACTGCAGAAAGCCAAGGGTGGAGAGTTCTGGGGCGAAGAAGACGGCTGGGGCTGAAGGGCAGAAGGCAAGTGCCAGAGCTTTCACCATGACCAGGGAGGAGGCTAGGACGGATCCCGATGTTGTGTCAGGTACGTTTCTAGTAAATCAAACTCTTGCTTCTGTGTTATTTGATTCTGGTGCTAGTAAGAGTTTCATTTCTGCTACCTTCTGTGTTAAGTTGCCTGCTAGTAGTAAATGCATTGATGAGCCCTTTGATGTAGAAACTGCTATTGGTAAGTCCACTAGAGTTACGGATGTGATAGAGGACTGCGCCATAGAGTTAGAAGGCCATAGGTTTGCTGCTAGATTACATGTGATGCCCCTAGGTGGATTTGATGTGGTGTTAGGAATGGATTGGTTGGCAACCTACAAAGCGAATATCGTATGTCAAAAGAAGATGATTAGGCTGACGGCATCTGACGGAAGTCCGATAACGATATACGGTGATCGGGTAACGATGATTCCGAAGGTGATTTCGATGGCGGTGGCAGGCAAGTGTATGAGGCGTGGGTGCAGCGCCTACTTATGTTACGTAAAGGATGTGGAAACGCCAACACCACAACTATCCGACGTTCCGGTTATGTGTGAGTTTCCAGATGTATTCCCGGAAGACTTATCGGGATTGCCACCTGACCGCGAAATCGAATTCCAGATCGACTTGATACCCGGTGCCCAACCTGTTGCTAAAGCACCGTATCGATTGGCTCCGACAGAAATGAAGGAGTTGATGGAGCAACTGCAAGAGTTGCTTGACAAGGGCTTCATTAGACCGAGTATCTCTCCTTGGGGTGCTCCGGTCTTATTCGTGAAAAAGAAGGACGGTAGCATGAGAATGTGTATCGACTACCGTGAATTGAACAAGTTGACAATAAAGAATCGGTATCCGTTACCGAGAATCGACGACTTGTTCGACCAGTTCCAGGGTGCCAGTTGGTTTTCGAGAATAAATCTTCGATCTGGCTACCATCAATTGAAGGTAAAGGAGCAGGACATTCTTAAAACAGCTTTTTGGACGCGCTACGGTCACTACGAGTTTCTCGTCATGTCTTTTGGGTTGACCAATGCGCCAGCTGCTTTTATGGATTTGATGAACCGAGTGTGTCGGCCAATGTTAGATAAATCAGTTATTGTGTTCATCGATGATATCCTGATTTATTCGAGGAGCGAAGAAGAGCATGCCGGCCACATTCGGGAAGTGTTGGAGACTTTGAGAAGGGAGAAGCTGTATGCTAAGTTCTCCAAATGTGCTTTTTGGCTACGTGAGGTGCAATTTCTGGGTCACGTGGTAAATGCAGAGGGAATCATGGTGGACCCAGCAAAGGTTGAGGCTGTGATGCAATGGAAATCACCAAAGACGCCATCCGAGATTCGTAGCTTCTTGGGATTGGCGGGCTATTACAGGAGATTTATTCAAGACTTCTCCAAGATAGCCTCACCTTTGTTTAAGTTGACTCGCAAGGACGTGAAATTCGTGTGGGGTCGAGAGCAGGAGACGACCTTTGAGGAGTTGAAGACGAGACTAACACAAGCTCCTGTCTTGACATTGCCTGAGGGAAATGAAGACTTAGTGGTCTATTCGGATGCATCTTATTCTGGGCTAGGTTGCGTATTGATGCAACGTGGAAGGGTGATAGCCTACGCATCTCGACAACTGAAGACCCACGAAGTCAACTATCCCACACATGATCTAGAATTAGCCGCGGTGGTTTTTGCATTGAAGATTTGGCAGCACTATCTATACGGGACGAAGTGCACAATCTTCACCGACCACAAAAGCTTGAAGTACTTCTTCGAGCAGAAAGATCTGAACATGAGGCAGAGGTGATAGTTGGAACTAATAAAGGATTATGATTGCGAAATCCATTACCATCCGGGCAAAGCCAACGTGGTGGCAGACGCCCTTAGCCGAAAGGAAAGGCCCGAGCCGATTCGGGTAAAGGCTTATCAACTAATTATGACCTCTGATGTGATGACTCAGGTCAAGGAGTTTCAAGATGAGGCTTTGAAAGAAGATCGTCTTAACTCCGAAAGGATGAGAGGTCTAGTTACGGAATTGGGTGAGAACACTCTTGGTGTTAAGACCCGATTTGGGCGAATGTGGATTCCTCGATACGGGGATCTACGTGAAAAGATCATGGATGAGGCCCATAAGACTCGATACTCCATTCACCCCGGTGCTACCAAAATGTACCACGATATGAAAAAGGATTACTGGTGGCCGGGTATGAAACGTGACGTAGTGGAGTACGTGAGTAAATGCCTAACTTGCTTACAAGTAAAGGCAGAACACCAGAAGCCTTACGGGAAGATCCAACCGTTGGATATACTCGAGTGGAAGTGGGAGCACATCACCATGGACTTCATCACGAAGTTACCACGTACCCCTAAAGGGTATGATGCTATATGGGTGATAGTTGACCGCCTGACGAAGAGTGCCCACTTCCTACCGATCCGTGAAACGTACTCATCTGAAAGATTGGCGGATCTGTTCATCAAGGAATTGTAGCTCGTCATGGTGTAGCGGTGTCTATTGTGTCTGATCGTGACACCCGGTTTACCTCCAAGTTTTGGAAGAGATTTCATGATGCAATGGGGACGAGGGCTACACATTAGTACAGCATATCACCCTCAGACAGACGGTCAGTCTAAGAGGACGATCCAAACACTCGAAGACATGCTTCGGGCGTGCGTGATCGATTTTGGAGGAAGTTGGGATGATCACTTGCCGTTAGCAGAATTCTCGTACAACAATAGCTATCATGCCAGTATTGGCATGCCACCTACGAGATGCTATACGGTAGGAGATGTAGGACGCCCGTATGTTGGGGAGACATTGGGCAGAAGGAACTGGGAGGTGTCGAGGTAGTTGAAACAATGACCGAGAAGTTAGAAAAGATTAAAGCCTTCATGAAGGCGGTGAAAGATAGGCAAAAGTCGTATGCTGACAAAAGACGAAGACCGATAGAGTTCAAGGTTGGCGACCGAGTCATGTTGAAGGTCTCACCTTGGAAAGGTATTATCAGATTCAGGAAAAGAGGTAAGCTAAGCTCGAGATACATAGGACCTTTCCGAATTGTCGCACGAGTAGGAGAGGTGGCCTATCGACTTGAATTGCCAGATGAGTTAAGTGGAATTCATCCCACATTCCATGTATCTCATCTGAGGAAGTGCTTGGCTGATGAAGATATGATTGTTCCACTGAAAGACATCGAAGTAGATGAACGGCTCAATTACGTGGAGCAACCAGTGGCAATCATCGATCGTAAAGAAAAGAAGTTAAGGAATAAAGTGGTACCTCTTGTGCGTGTACAGTGGAAGCACAGGAAGGGATCCGAGTCTACGTGGGAGACTGAAAAGGAGATAAGACTACATTACCCACAACTGTTTGAAGAATAACAGGTTTCGGGGACGAAACCTATATAAGGGGGGGTGGACTTGTAACACCCGTATTCTTTTAAAAGAAATAAAAGAAATAAAAGAGAAAGAAAAAAAAGGAAAGAAAATAAATGTCAACTAAAGAGGAGGGGCCAAAAGTGCCAAATGTGCAAAGTTCATATTTATTTGCACAAAAAGGTGGTATGGCCACCCACTCTTGTTTCACATCATCACCATCTTCGGAAATTACAGAGAAAGAAAGCAGAACTCGATATTTCTAGAGAGAGAAAGAACAAGGATTCGAACATTTGAAGAAAAGACAAGAAGAACACTGAATTGAAGGTAAGATTTAGTGAAATAAGGTTGTTTTTGCCCAGATAATACCTCGGTTATGTGCTTATGTGTGTTTATATGTGTTTGAATGCGTGTTTAAAGGATTCCTAGGTGTTAGAACCTTTTAAACAGCTCGGGTGAAGAGTGTAAACTCGAAGAACAACTAAGGTGAGTTTCTAGACCCCCTTTTTACTCCTTTTTAAATGATTTAGGGCTGGAAAATGCATGTATGTATGTTTTTATGAATTTGGGTATGATACCCGTATGTTATGTACATGTGTATGTTTATAGGATATGATTTGGGATGAACGTATGTTTATGTTTATGCTAAGTTTATGTCTGGAATCGTGTGTACATGTGTAGAATTAGATATTATGATGTTTGGGGGACTGGAATGTGAATTAGACACATGAACAGGCTGCTAATACGTCTAATAAGGCCAAATAGTGATCATATGTCTGAAATTTTGACTTAGAAAACCAAATACAAGGTAATATGTCTAAATAGTGCTTATACGCCCATGAAATTTGCCTTAGAAATATTTTAAGGGTTATGTGTCCCAACAGTACTCATAAGTCTGTAAAAAGTTCCTAAGTATGGGGGATGAAACGACTGAACAGTGGTCGTATGACTAGTAAAAATTTCCTATGGGGGATGAAACGACTGAACAGTGGTCGTATGACTAGTAAAAATTTCCTAAGTATGGGGGATGAAACGACTGAACAGTGGTCGTATGACTAGGAAAAATTTTCTAAGTATAAGGTGAAACGACTGAGCAGGGCTCATACGCCCAACAGTGCTCATACGACCAGGGTTGAAAATTTTCTAAGTGTAAGCTGGTATGTCCGACAGTGGTGAAACGACTGAACAGGGCTCTTACGCCCAGCACTTAGAAATTTTAACGGAATTTTCTTGGAGTCTGTGCAGTAGGGTTTTCGCATGAATGTTGACTGGGACTTTATTATACGCGTATGATTATGTTTGAATGTAATAATATCCCTTTTCTTAATATTCTAATTAATATTATGATTAGGGCTATTATTAAGCTTATTATTGATATTATTAGTATTATTATTATTAATATGCTTATTAATAATAATATTGTATGACTTTACATGGAATGATCATGATCAAGACAGGAATTATTATCATTAATAAAGTGAAAGATTAATGATAAAGAAGAATGGAATGTAAATGAACGTAAGAAAGGCTTGCAAGCAAATATATGGAGGTGCACACCCCTGGCAGGTGTTAGCTCAACTGTGATGCGGGTTCGCTACCCCGAAGGATGCACACAGGGTCAATCTTTGAGATTGACAATGGGTGAGCAACTTTGTGTTGCAAAAGACCGCAGAAGACTTACAACCCGTGGGGTTGGTAATGGGTGAGTGACTCAGTGTCGCAACAGACCAAAAGTCTTGCAATCCTTGAGATTGCTAATGGGTGAGCAACTTTGTGTTGCAAAAGACCGCAGAAGACTTACAACCCGTGAGGTTGGTAATGGGTGAGTGACTCAGTGTCGCAACAGACCAAAAGTCTTGCAATCCTTGAGATTGCTAATGGGTGAGCAACTATGTGTTGCAAAAGACCGGAAGAAGAATAATAAAAGTACGAATTGAACGATGATGAAGATAATGAAAATATACCTATGTGTACGTACGATGTATGATCACCTATGAAAATAAGGAACGGTTTTTGAATGAAAACAAAGTATTTTAATTATAAAACTAGAACTCACTCAGCAACGCTGACTTTTATGTATTTCCCAGTTGGCAGGTAACAGGTTGCTGATGATGGCACGTGGGGATGGCTACTTGGCGGGCAAGACTGACACCCATTTATGTTTTGACAACACTGTTGTTTTGTAATTCATGCAACTAATTATTTTGTGATTCCTAAACTGGAATGTATTGCTTAGCAACAGTGTTTAAAATGAATGAATGGATTTTTGTTAAAATTAATTCCGCTGCCTTAATTTATAATATATGAATGTTTATGATGTGAATGACCAACGGTGAGGTGCCTGGGAACGGGGCCTTACACCTATTAGGGTTTTCAGATATGTCCCCGTCTATAAACAGTTCTAGGGTTTGTTGATTATAATAATCGGGTCTGCTTTGGTCTTTCCATTTGGTTTATGATGTTGAGCTTATGCTCACCTGAGACCGTGTTGTTTTATCGGTAATGATGGGTTTTACTTTATTTGAGACAAAGCTCGAGCTCATTTGACAAATGCCTATGCTGGGTATGTTGTTATGTTGATGATATTTACTTGGTGCATGCTTCTACCTGAATGTTGTTGTTTGTGTTAATGATGGGTTCTATATTGGTATTTCCTTTCTGTTGATGATATTGAGCTTGGGCTCATTTGAAAATGTGTTATTTCCTTTATAGTGTTGTTGGGAGGAGTTTATTGTCGATGATGATGGGTCTTATCATATCTGAGACTGAGCCTATGCTCATTCGAGTTAATGCTTACGTTGGGCATGTTGTTCTACCAATGATGTATAGACTGTGCATATTCTTGCCATGATGCTATTGCTGGTGATGATGATGAGGGTCTGTTTTGGTCTTTCCGTTGGTTGAACCATGTTGGATTCATGTTGTTGTTGGGAAAATTGATTTATCAATGATGGTGATGGGTCTTGCATTGTCTGAGACTGATTTTGAACTCATTTAACCTGATGCCAATGATGGGTATACTATCATGTCAATGATGGTTAGTTCGCGCATGTTCTTTCCTTGATGCCACTGTTGAGAAAATCATTATGTCTGTAAGAATCAACATCAATACGTAAATCGATCTCGTGAGGAGTACGCGGAATACTCATTTTATTCTTATGTTATCTTATTTTCAGCAAGCAAGCATGCTTTGATTTCGTTATCAGACCAGAAGGACTTGGATCTTCTTACCACTGGACTTCAAGAATTGGGGTGAACTACTTTTTATACCTTTCATAGAATTAGCTTCCTCTGTTAATGATATCCATTACATTTTGCGTTTAAGTTCTAAATATTAGAAATGTGATAATCAGTTGTCTTTGTCTCCGTACGTCTTTTCTTATTAACAACTTTGCTTACCAACATTTGTTGACTCAAAGCTGTGAAGTCAAGTTTTGGAAGTCAAAATTATGAAGTCTGTGACTTGACTATGCAGATATACAATTGTGTCAACCGGAGGAACCGCATCTGCTTTGGAAAAAGCTGAAATTTCAGTAACAAAAGTAGAAGAACTTACCAAGTTCCCTGAAATGGTAAAATTCATTATAGCATTAGAAATATACATTTCATCGGTTTATATGTAAGTTGTAGAATTTAATTACTTTTATCATCTTTTGCAGCTTGATGGTCGGGTGAAAACTTTACATCCTAATGTACATGGAGGTATTCTTGCCAGAAGAGACCAAAGCCATCATATGGAAGCTCTAGAAAAGCACAGTATCAGTAAGTTACACAATCGATATCCTGTTGAATGATATCAAATGCAATGTACGTCAATTAAATTAGCTGTTTCTATATTTGATTGTTACAGGTACATTTGAACTGGTGGTGGTAAATTTATATCCCTTTTATGAAAAAGTCACCTCTAGCAATGGAACTTTATTTGATGATGGGATTGAGAACATTGATATCGGAGGCCCTACAATGATAAGAGCTGCAACAAAGGTTATTTTTCCAATTGAAATAGTCATTGTCTGTGTTGGTGTTCTTAATTTACCATTGTAAGACAAATAATATGCTATTGTGATTAATAAGAAATCAATCATATCAATGATAAAGACTTCTTAATAAATGGATTCTATTTGTTTTTGATTTTCGTTAAACAGAATCACAAGGATGTGCTGGTAGTTGTTGATTCTCAAGACTACCCTATGCTTCTTGAATTCCTCAAAGGAAAGAAGAATGACCAACAATTTAGAAGGAAAATTGCATGGAAAGCTTTCCAACATGTCGCTGCGTATGATTCTGCAGTTTCCGAGTGGCTGTGGAAGCAGACTGAAGGAGGTATTCTCTTTTATTTTGTTCAAAAAAATTGATTCAACAAGCTGTCCATTATCCTTACAGATACAAGAAAACTTATGGTCATCTTATTGTTGTTGGAAGATAAATTCCCACCTAGCTTTACGGTGCCACTTTCATTAAAGAGTTCACTTGGATATGGAGAAAATCCTCATCAGAAGGCTGCATTTTACATTGACAGCAGATTGTCAGAAGTTAATGGTGGTGGTATTGCAACAACTATTCAACACCATAGGAAGGTGAGTTTATAGTGTTTCATTTACGATCACTTGAATAATATTCTCATCTGCCTTCATCCGTTGATATTGGGTTTACAGTAATGTTTATGATTACTGGAATGATGATGTCAGGGTCTGTTTGGTAGGATGAAGAGAGTAATGAGGTTGGCAAGAAAATGGACTGAATTGTTAACATTCCATTGTTATGTTTTGTGATATACCAAAACCTTACATTATGGTTAAAGATTAAAAGAATTGATCAAACTATGTTTTTATTAAAAATCTTTTGGTGCAGGAGATGTCATATAACAATTATTTAGACACTGATGCAGCTTGGAATTGTGTTTGTGAATTTGAAAACCCCACCTGTGTTGTTGTAAAGCATACAAACCCTTGTGGGGTAGCTTCTCGTGATGATCTAATTGAAGCATATAGATTAGCTGTGAAAGCCGATCCCGTGAGTGCATTTGGTGGTATAGTAGCATTCAACAAAGAAGTTGACGAGGTTGGTTAATTTTTTTGTCTATGACGAAGTTTTTTTTATTATTATTATCATGCCATGTCGTCTGCTGATTCTAACTTTAATAGTAACGGTTTTGCATTTGGATGTGAGATCCGCTATTCTTTGAATGGCCATGTTAGCTTTCCTGCATGTGACGTATTTCATCTAAAAAATCTGAGTAAACTATATTTTTGGTCACATTAGCAGGTGTTTCGTCAGATGATTCTATGTAAACTTTTAAAGCATTCGGTGAAGTCGACCTTAAGAAAGCTACATATAATTGGCCATGACTGAAAACAGGTTGTGGTAAGTAAACACCAATTTTGTTCAAAGATTGTCCCTAGCTTTTGTTAACTTTACCCGCGGGCTTTGCCAACTTTTTAGGTATTATTTCTTGCAATTCAGCCAAGAGTTAAAACTACTTAACCTCCAACGAACCAACAAAAACCCCCGCTGCGAAACGCGGGGTTCAAACCTAGTTATTATAAAAGGATTAATTAAGTTTTCTTTCATTGTATTAAAATATATATGATTTCGATAACTAATCTTATTTATAAAAACCACAAATTCCACTTAAAACCCTATTCTCGTTAAATCGTTAAACTTATTATTTAACTTAAATCTTGTAAATATATATACGTTTAGGTACCTTTTAAAATAATTCGTTGGAACATCGTCTATTATTCTTATTATCATTTATACACATACGTCATGTGAGTTTCCTTGCCCCTTTTTTACATTATTTCACACCGTTTTGGGGTGAAACATGTTAATCTTATCAACATACACTTGTAAACGTTTAAATCTTGTAAAGCACTTGCAATTTATACTTTTATTTGTTATGGTTATTTGTGTTATTGTAGTCTTATATGAGATACATACTTTGTTTACAATCATTAACTATTGCTAGTCTGGCGACGTCTTTAGATCTTTGGGCCTGACAAGCCTATTTGGTGCTAAAGCCGATGTATTGCCGGCTCCTGATGACGTATGACTTGTTCATCATGGGAACCAAATACACTTAGCCAATTATATAAACTTGTAATTAAGTCGAGGTTTGATTATAGCCATATGTGTTCTATAAACTTGCAAACTCATAACCTATGATATGAATTGCTACTTGTAACCTTGATATATCATATATATTAAACCCTTGGAAACTCACCAACTTTATAGTTGACCCTTTATTTTTAACATGTTTCAAGAAACACGCATGTTTGAAGTCAACTTTTGAAGCTTGCAATAAACTAGGATTTGAACCTAGTTAAAAGAATAAAGTGCTTATGTTATGTTTTGTTTTGTTTGAAACTACTTCATGATTTAGACTTATGATTGTATCTTCATTTGAAACATATAATAATATTATTTTCATTTAAAGCTAGCGTTATGTGGTTGTGAACAATCTTAACCCTCACATCTCGACGATTCTGCCGTCAAGGTTGGGGTGTGACAATAGCCCACTAAAGCATATTGTACAACTTATAATGCATACAATATGTTAGTGTGTGTGTGTGTATAGGATCAGGATCATTATAGAAACAATTTTTATTTTCAGAACCAAAAGAACCATTGATTTACATAAATATAAATGACGAACCATTGAGTTATATATGTAGGTTAAGGTTGGTGATATTTAGTTGTTTTACATACATGTATGATATACACATATGTAAAACAGCTCAAGTATCATTAGACTTAAGTTATATTTATGTAAATTAACGGTTCTTTGGTTCTGAAAATAAACGTAGTTCTGTAATAATCCTAACCCTATATATATATATATGTATATATATATAACTACTATTAATATATATGTAACTAGTATTAATATATATGTAATTATTTTGGCACAAGGATTAAAAAGAAGCAATCAACAAATTTATATACATATAAAATAAAACAAACATATCTAATAAAATCTAACTCGTAAAATAGGTTGCGGGGAGGGTTGAAATGGAAACAAACACCTATTTTATATAATCAAGGGGTTGCTCGTAACGAGACTCACGACCTCATGAGCATAAAGAACAAAGACGACAACAATAAAACATATGCAAACAACACTTGAGAGTAATATAATAACACATAACATCATATCTATAACACATAAAAATATGTTACTAGCAATAGTAGTGAAAGATAAAATGGACAGAAAGAAATACACAATCACGTGTAAACAAAGGAGAAGTAGTGAAAGATAACAGGATCCTCGTGAGGCGCCATTGGGCCAAAATGGAAGGGCGCAAAGTGTCCATAGATGTGACGAGAAAAGGGCAATTGACCGATCTTGTGGCAAGACATGTCTGTGAGAGGAGAGGAGAGAGAAGAGGACAATCATGATAAGACATTAAAAAAAAAGATTAGTTTGTGAGCTGTTAACATAAACAATACTAACGTGAAGGTGCTCGTCCCACCTACATATAACAATGGTATTTGGGTATTGATATTATGGTTAGTAAAAATTAATAAATCAAATATCAAGACATGATAGTCGTAAATATCAATCTGAAAAAGGTATGTTTAAGACCTTGTGATTAATTAGGACACAAACTCCTTTTAACTTTTTTAACCTAATGTAGTGGGCTGATGAGTCTTATATATGTTTGTAGTAAAGTTGTATAAGAGTTAAAGGGGACGTAACATGTTGGTAGGTTGTAAGGTTGTGACAAAGTTATAATCGGGTTGAAAAGATAGTAAAAGTTTGATGGTTGAATTAATAAACTATATATTTATATATTACGTACTTATTTTGGGGAAATTCTCAAATACAAAGTTTTCTAAACCTAAAAGGTGTAAGAAGTATTAAGATGTTGACACGTGTCATTTTGATTAAAATTAGGTTGTGGGTGAAATTGGTAATATTCCACCTTCTCAAGTTCCATATTTTTTTTAAACATTCATAACTTTACATGCGATATTATTATTTTTAAATTACTCCATAAAAACGAGTATTATTTAATATTTAAAACACGTATAGTGTTTATATAAAAAACAATTTTTTAACTCATTGTGTAATTTCGTTAGATCATTGTGTAATCTTCGAATTTATGAAGATTAAACAATTATCCAGATGATTAATACACAATGAACTTGAAACATAAAAAGCTTACATTTCTCATTATTGTGTTATTCGAAAATCATAATTTTAAAATACATAACGCGTAACATAATGTTCAACATTAGACACAATGGGTAACACAATGACCAACACTAGACTCGATGAACAGCAATAGACATAATGAACTGCTTTGACGAAAATTACAAAATGACATGATGAAGATTACATAATGAACTGAAAAATGTAAACAAGTTATGTTTTTAGCATTGTGTTATTTGAGAATAATAATTTAAAAAACAAAACATAACACAATAGTCAACATGAGACATAATGGCTAACACAGTGGCTAACACTAGACCCGGTAATTAGCAATAGACACAATGAGCTGATTGACGAGTATTACGTAATGACCTGATGAGGATTATACAATGAACTGAAAAAAACATAAAAAACAACATTTTCATGAAATTTCACAATGACCTAACGAATATTTCACAATGAGCTAACGAATATTTCATAATAACCTGAAATTTCATGAATAAAAATTGTTTTATATGCATCAAAACTATGTGCATTTTAAAGATCAAAAAATGCTTTTTATGGTGTAATTTAAAAAAAAATAATGTTGTATGTAAAAGTTAAGAGCATTAAAAAAGATGGAATTTGAAAATATAATTAAGAATAAATTACCCTTGGCGTACCATTTAAAGTTTCAATTATTTACCATTATGTCATAGGATTTTCTTAATCGTTGAATCTAAAGATCTAATAGATAATAATCATTTTCACTCTTTTTAGTTTTTCTTCCTTTTTACAATAACTCTACCACTGATATTAAATGTGTTACCATATCAATCCAACAACCAAATTTGACCACGACCAACTTGTTAAACAATTTATAAGAAGCAACCCTCTACACCCCGTTGTTTAGACCCAACCCAAAAGTTGCGTATTTTTATGATGTGTTGGTACTGGTCAATTATCTCAATTAACCTTTAATCACCACCAACTAGAATACACAGTTGTTCGTCTCATGACGACATGACATGGGACATGTGGTTTATTATATACATTATACGTGTGAATTACAAGTATTCAATTTATTATTACGTTTTTAAGTTGCTATATAAATCATATAATTTATTTCAACTAACACATAAATTTTTGACAAATTAATTTTTGATAATTCAAACTATGATGTATTGGGCGGTAATAATTTATATGATCATTTTAGCCAATAATAATCTTAACTTTTATTGCTGCCAATGACAATTCCAATAACATAAATATTCATTGATTTATACTTGATTTTCGCTCATTTTGCTCACGATTACACGATTATGATGGTGAATGAAATATGGAAACATACAACAAAATAGAGTGAAGCTCGAGTAAAAATAAAGTGTAAATCAATGATATGCTGCTAAGATTGTCATTGGCAAGAAAAATAGAAGTGTGAATTAATACCGGCCAAACTGATAGTATGAATTATTATCGATCAATATTTATAGTTTGAATTTTTAAAATTTAATTTTCTTTAAGTTTTTTCATTCGGGCGTATGATTAAAACTATGAGCATAGCTTTTATTTGACCACACAAGAAATAAGAAGAAAAAAGATATACAAGTTAAAATATAAAAAAATACGATTAACATCCCAAAACAATGTTCTAAAATACAAGTCAAAAGCAACGTGCAGATTTGATTCTAACTATCGAAGGCTTTAATGGTATGTGAATAATTATTTAATTCTCAATACTTTTCTATAAAATTATAACAAGATATCGTATTCCATCAAGTACCTGAAGATGTACAAAATAGGCCTAGTGCACAAAATAGGCAAGTGTACCTATCGTGTGTAGAACAGATTAAGGAAGAACGGGAATCGAACCCACGAGACACTAGAATAGAAAGACTAGACTCACTAAAGGACTAACAATTAATTATAATATGGGGGGGTTTTGGTTAATAACTAGAAACTGAAATGAACAAATTAAAAGTAATTAAACTAAGAAATGCAGAAATGAACACCAAGAAGATGATTTAGAGGTACTGATCATTTAAGATACACACTATTGAAAAACCCCATAAATTATTAAAAGAATTATAAAAGTTACACTGTATTTCTTCAAATATAAGGAAATATGGTAAAACCCCATAAATTTTCTCCATTTTCAGTCACAGCCACACACAACCACTCCTTATAATATAAAACACCTACTCGTATAAATATAGGGAATGAGCTGTGAATACTCTCACACCACACCACACCACACCACAACCTCAAATTTAATGGGGGCGGTGTTGCTACACCATACCACTATACCCCTCTCACACACAAAAGTTCACGGCGAATACATGTCGTGAAAAAGTAAAAGCGCGGTGTAGAGGGGGTCGGTGTTGACGCTTGGTACAGACCGTGGCCTCACGGTGGGTGTGCCCCGCCCACTCTAAGCTAACTTAAAATCTTCATTCATATTTCAAAAGGTATTTATAAACATAGACATAGACTTAAATAAAAGTTATAAACTATATGATTGATATGAAGAACCTTTTTTATTTAAAACATATCAACTAAAACTCTTTCAAGTTTAATCTTACAATTAAACAATAAAATTTCTACTGTTGCAAATATATATAAAAATATATATCCGTTTATTTCGAATTAAAGCAAGCAAGACAAGGTCGCTCTGCTTCGTAGACAGGGCTCGTTTCGTACTTTACTTGCGAGCTCGTGCAGTACTCGCCCCTATCCCTTCTCTAATGGGGCGCACACTCGCTGCATATGTCACCTGAAATATTCATCACATACAAATGTAGCAAATTAGCTTTACGAATTTTAATGTTTGAAAAATCTTAAAAGATTGGTTTTTACATATTGTAGTCATTTTTTGAAAAAATGATTATCAGGTATGCAGGGCCAACTTAATTAATAGTGATGTATTATGCTTGGGGCTTCAAAAAATAAAGGCTCCTATTTTTTTATTAAAAAAATTTATACAGGGCCTGGACTTGAATTTGAATTTTAAAAGACCAACAAAACACAAAGCCCTAAAATCGTGTCTTGGTCTCATCGTTCATCTTGAATCTTCCGCCTATTCACCTGTTCCAACTTCCAAGAGTCCCATCGCTCAGTCTACACTCTACACGCAATTCAGGATGGGGAGGTTAGCTGGTTACGAGTTACCGAAGAGTCTTGCTCATCTCAACTCTCACCGCTTACTTCTTTTCTATTTCTCCACACATCACCTACATTGTTGTCGCCTGTCTTCTACACTGCTAATCAATGTTGTAAAAATCGCTAGGCGCTAGTCGGACGGTGAGGTAGGGACTAGAGATTAATCGGGGTTAATCGATTTGAAAATTCTAGATGTATTTTTTATAAATTATATATATACTTAAGATTAGTACACTTCAAACATTAATAATTAAACATAAAATTAACCATCAAGTACTTCAAAGATCATATAGTTCAAAATATAAAAATTAAAACATAGTAGTTCAAATACTTCAAAAATCAAATAGTTTCAAAATATAAAAATTAACCATCAATTATTGTGGAGATGTTCGCGGTTGGGGCTGCTGCAGGAGGAGCTGCTCGCGGTTGGAGGCTGGTCGCCGGAGGGCTTGTCGCCGGGAGGGAGCCTGGTCGCCGGAGAGGTGGTTGTCGGGAGGGGGCCTGGCCTCAAGATTCGAAGTGGAGGTGGAGATGTTGGCTAGCGGGCTAGGGCTGTGGTTTAAATGGTAAGAACTGTAAGATTATGGTTTTAAAACCCACATTCAAGCCGTTGACCGGCTTTGACCAATCAGAAAGTAGTTCGCCGATTACACCGATTTTTACCGATTTGCACCGATTAATCCCGCCTAGGTCCGATTAATCCCGCCTAGGTCCGATTACCGATTAATTGATCCGACTAGCATTAATCTACAAGGGCCTAGGCTGCTTAGCGATTAATCACCGATTAATCGGCCGCCTAGGCCAATTTTTGCAACACTGCAGCTAATACGAGTAAACATGAATTGTACCCACAAACAATTAAACAAGCAATGCACTTGAGTCTTGAAACTTGAATATTGATTTCTTGATAATTGATCGATTAGCAGCTCATTACTATTTACTAATTTGGAATTTGAATAAATGAACGAAGCTTGCTTTGATAGTTCATTACTAATTTGATTAGGTAATAGATTGTTTAATTGCTTCTGATTTTTCCTTTGTTGTTCATTACTAATTTGACATTAAAGGACTCAGTGTTAGATAGTTCATTACTAATTTGAATAGCTTGTTAAGTGCTTCGATAGTTCATTACTAATTGCTTTAAAGTTCATTACTAATTTGATAGCTCATTACTAATTGGTTCTATTTACTTATAAGTGATTTTGAATCGGTAGTTTCAGCCTTTGATTGGTTGCTTTAGGTTGCTTTAGGTTGCTTTAGGCATTAGACATTTAGGCACAAAAATTTCCTTGCTTGATGGATGTAATCGCATTACTCCAAATATATTGTATTACATTTCAGTATTTCACTCACTAAATCAAACAGCTTTTTCACATTTAATGGATGCTAATAAAAGACAAGCCTTTCATATAACCTGTGAAAAGAATGAAAAAAAAACTTACAATCCTAAGTTTAGCCACTTCTTTGTTAATCCTGTTAAAGTCTTTCCGCAACTGTTTCAGCTCAAATTGACCTGTAATCGAAACAATGAAAAATGAACCACATAATTGATAATTGTTTATACAATGTCAATCCTACTCCAGATTCACAAATAACCAAAATACCAATTAACAAGATCAAGGTAAAAAAAAAACTCACCTTGTCGCCACTCTTTGTCAAGATGAATAATTTCATCAATAATTTCTACACTAGCAAACCGGCCGCGCTGAGATTCGCGTATAATTTCCGGATTGCTTTCTCTAACTAGATTTATGTCCAACATGCTTTCTCTTTTTTTCATGCTTTCTGTTAAGATCATAACAGAAACCACAAATGACTCTCAAAGCAGGCAGTGAGAAAAAAAAACATAATTTATAAATAAAAAAAAGGTAGCTGATAACTATCAAATCACTACTATGTTACAATGGTTTAAGCAAGGGTTATGTTATAGATAAGTCTTATTTATTTTCATTCTCTCTATCTCTATATATATATACATGTAGATACATAAAGAGAGATAGAGATAATTGGGTGTCTAAATAACATAAAAAGATGTTTGTATAACACAACCCTTACGGCAATGACAACAATCCTGACACAAATGAACCAAGCTTTTCTAGAGTTAGCCCAAACATACTACACATTACTCAGATCCCCAATTGTAACAAAGATAATCTACAACGATGAAGAACAACAACATCCGATACATATTATGTGCGAAAGCTCGAATCTAATCGATATATCATGATAATTCACTGTCAAATGCGTAAACGAACCCTAATTTTAGCACAAAATGGGTCAATCAAAGGCAGATTCATCCCTATCACTGAAACAACAACAATTGTTCTCTGAGAACTTCATACGGATGAGAAACTTACGTGAAATCGGTGAAGAAAACGGAGAAGAACGATCAGATGAAGAATAAGTGCGTCTTTTGTGTTGTGAGGCGGCGAATGTTAAGAGTTTTATATATAAGGAGATAATAAAGAGAATAGTGGGGGTTTTGATACTATATATTAACCCTATAAGAATACGGCGAATATGTAGGTTTGTTTGCGAGTATAGTAAACCACCACTCGTATCCTTTTGTTATCATCATTATAAGTATCAGGTATTACATAATAATAATTACATATTATAAATTTTGCAACTTCATAAACAGTACCAGAGGGTATTTTGGGTATTTCATTGCACCTCGAGAACCGGGCTTTGCCTTTAAACATCATCAGATGTTGGTGGCGGTGTGGGTTTGTTGGGTTTTTTGGTTGTAGCGGTGGTGGTGGCCGTTCGATTCCGCCGACGCCGCCCGTCTCAGATGGAAAATCTGGGTCTGGTGTTGGTGCTGACCGTTCGTTTCCGCGGAGGAGGGCGTCGGCCTCCGCATCTGTAATCGGGTGGTGTTATTGCCAACATGGCCCTGTCGTTTGTCTCTTTCTCCGTCGTCGATTCATCAGTGGTGTTCACCGGTTGAATCCCCTCGGCCGTCTGTCCGCCAACGGAAGTCCATGTCGGCGGGTTGTTGGTGTGATGGACCCATGTATCGCCGCCTCCATGGCCTGTGGTGCATGTTGGGATCGGCTTAGATCTGCCGATTTCGACACCGTCGGTGGTCTGTTGAACGCCTTTGGTGGTGTCTACGTGACCGTGACATCGGTTCTTTTCATATTTTGCTCGATGACGATGGCACATGGCACATCCGAGAACCCTAATGTTGTTTGTGATGATGTGCTTTTGTACAAAGAAAGAGGTTTCGGTGATCTTGCAAACATGCGACCGCCGGCTGCCGTCTATGGACGGTGATGTGTGCAGGTACCAGCTTAGATCTGTCGATTGTAACTCTGTTGGCCGCCGGTTGGCTACCTTTGGTGGTGTGAGTGTTACGGTAACTTCTCATCCGCGTTGGCCGCTGGTTGAATGTCTTTGATGATGTCTTCGTGAACGCCTAATCTGGTGATAATATGCTTTATTGTTGGGTGTTTATGATTTTGCCCATGTTTGCTGTTGTTTCTACAGTTGGGTGTTTTCAAAAAAGTTCAAACACCATTCTTTTTTACATTCAAATGGTTGTGCTACAGGGCTTTATTTTTTGGAGTGGGTTACCAAAATTTGTAAGGCTATGATTTCTGTATGAGCCTTCTGAGTTCTTCTTGACAGTTGATTTTGGGTTTTGTCATTTGGATATGATTGTTGGTTTCGTCGCTTGGCTATGATGACTTCTAAATTTTTTTCATCAAATGATAAACATGGCGTGGCAAGGATGGTTGATGGTAGGTTTTGAACCTGCAACTCGCCTTGCAGCCATGATATTTCAGAGTTCTGAGCCACCAAAAATTTTATTCCACCTACGTGTTTTTTTCTTTTATTTTGTTGTCATATTTTAAATCGGTTTCATACATTTGAAAGTATAATCACTGCGATGATGGAAACAGATGCACTGACCCAGTTTACCACGTTGTTTGACCGATTTGCGTCGCCGCGAAGCGCGAGCGGGAAAACGACTAGTAATATGAATTTAGCAATGGGATGAATAGGAATGTGTTTCTTTTTGGGTATTGGCCACCACTATTTTAAAAAGTTTCATATTTAGTCTATATGTCTTGATGTTTAAATGTGACTTTTTCATGTTCTATTCCATCCACCATCACACCACCACGAACAAAGAAAAGAAGAGAGAAGATTTCAAGTTAGATCTTTTACTATTCTTCTCCAACGACGAGATCTGGTTCCCTCTTCTCTGGGTGGCATCGTCGCGTTGGGGAGATGGTCGCCGCTGCGTTGGGGCGGAGAGGAACATGGAGACCCGTCGGCCGATGGTGGTCACCGCCGTATTAGGGCGGTGGTCGCCGCTCAGATCTGTCAAGGTTGAGAATGATAGATCTATGAGAGAGAGAGAGAGAGAAGCTCTGCATTTGGTGTTTCCGGTGACGGCGGCGGCGATGCCCACTCCTGCTTGGCTGCTGCCTGCATGCCTCCAGTGCGGTCGTCCATCGGTTCATCGATATTCGGTGCTGCAAGAGACGACGGAGGCGGTCGCCGCTGCCGGAGGGAGCTGAACGGTCTTCGTCGGCCGTGGGTGACGTCTGTGGTGGTTTCTTTACCGCATTTGTGACAGTGATGATGACAGCTAGGTCGATTGTCAGTCGGCCATCCTTATGTGGTTTGGTAGACCATGCGATCGCTGCCTCAGCTCTCCGTTCTAACGCCGGTGGAGGCGGTCCTTCAGATGGTTGGTTTGATGGTTTGTGTCGTTTTCATCGCCAACCTAGGAAAAGGGGGAGACGCTGGTTCCATTGTCTCGTCATCTCTGTTTCTATGTCGTCGGTTATGGCCTCGATGTTAACCCCTGTGTGGTCGCTTGCATGTCGGCATCTTGTCTTACATCGATGTTAGATCGATTTCAGATCTGATTTTGTTTCTGATAGTGGCGATGATGGCGGCGTGTCTGCTGTCATACCTCTTTCCCTTTGCCTTTGACGTGGGTCGACTACCCGCACCGTTTCGATATGGTTTAGGGGTTTTCGAATCTGGTTTATTTAAGTCGATGTTGATGGTCAGGTAGCTCGGACTCGGTGGTGGTTGGTTGACGCTTACTTGAGAATTTGTTACCCAGGTCGATGATGTTGAGCTTTAGCTCTATTGAGACCTTGGTTTGCACAACTTTATTGCAATTTGTGTGAACCTGTTGTTTGCTGATTTCGATGAAGGTGGACATCAGTTCATCTGAGACCCATTGTGGATTGTTTATCTATTATGAGATGTTGGTTTCTAGGTTGTAGTTGGTTGTTGTTTTTAGTGTTCAGGGTTATCCCTATCTAAGACACCCATGGTGATGATTTCTGCTGTTGTTCGTGTGGTTAATTTTTTCTTAGCCAACTGGTTGTGTGGTATTATGTTGTTGATGACATAACCTCCTTGGTTAAGAGGATTGTTATCGGTTACATTGCGGATGGCAATCAGGCAAGAGCAGGGAAGCAATAAGAGGCGATGATGCATAATAAGACGTCAGCCTTCGATGTTTTGGCGCGGTATCTGAATGGCGTTCGTGATGTCAATGTGACTTCGTCCTACAATTTTACATTGTATTTACGGTATTCGCAGCCGCAATAAGTCATGAAATCTGAGCCAACACAGCCATACTTGAATTAGTTATCTAGGAAAGAACTAATCGCGCATCGCGCGATATGGAAAAACAACTAGTTTGCATGAATAATACAAGCAAATTAAAAATAAATGAAATTAAGATGGTTTAAAAGCATTCACAATTCATCTTTCATTCTTATTATTATAATTATATTAAGAATTATTATTATTTTTTATTTTATAATTATATAATTTTTTAATGCATTTATCATTACCTATTCAATGTTATTCACTCACAACAAATTTAAAATATTAAAATATTTATGAGGGTCGTATCATGTTTTCTCAAATATGGGAAAACACAATACAATTCTCATAAATAGAGCATCTACAACAACAAACACAGGTTTTAAAACCAAACGCGCCACATCAGCTGACACATCAGCTTTCCACCCGTCCACTTTCAAACATCAAAAACCCTCATTTTTCCTCCAACAATACGTCCACTTTCAAACACCCTTCATTTCCACATCATCACCCACTTTTACATTTTCTTTATAAACTAAGAAATTCATGTATTTTATATTCCATGTTATTTAATATACTAAAAATTAGAATTACTTAAAATAAAATTTAAAATATAAACATAATCTAAAAATTTAAAATTACAGAAAATAAAAATTACAAATTATAAATCATAAAAATTAAAAAACACACAACTTTTAAAGATTAAATTACAAATCCTAAAATTTAAAAATCACATCACCTTACAAATCCTAAAAATTAAACACCACACAACCTAAAGCTTAAGAGTAGGTTGAAAGTGGACGGGTGGAAAGCTGAGTAGGTTGTTGAAATTAGCATCACTCAGCAAATGTTGAAACGAAGTATCATCATCCATTTCAAACACCAAAAATATGATAGATTTTTAGAGGATTATGAGTAGGTTGTTGAAATGGTGTAGTCTTATGAGTCTATTTATAATGTAATTCTGATAAAAAATTTTATTTTATTTATTAATGTTACTAAAAAAGATAAAGCTACTGAAAAAGGAAAAGCTACTGAAAAAGAAAAAACTACTGAAAAAGAAAAAAGCTACTGAAAAAGAAAAAAAACTACTGAAAAAAAAAGTTACTGAAAAAAATAATTACAAGTCTAAAACTTAAAAAACAAACCTAAAAGTAAAAATTACATAACATAGAAATTTAAAATTACATATCTTGCAACTTAAAAAAAACAAAAGATCAAATAAAACCACACACAAACAAAAAAATGTTCAAAAAGTTACAAACGCCGAATAGACCATATATGCTCCACCAAATCGTTCCTAAGCGCTTGATGAGCTTCACGATTACGTATACACTTGAACCTTGCCAAGTGTCCCTCGAAATCTACTGTTGGTCCATGGTTTGCTGGTTCAGGTCCATCACTTTCATCATCTGCCCAATCAGTTATTGCGTTCCCTTCATCTTCTACAATCATGTTATGTAATATAATGCATGCATACATTATGTCGCTTATAGTCTTTAGGTCTCAAATTTTTGTAGGCCCTTTTATAATGTGCCATCGAGCTTGGAGGACACCAAATGCCCTCTCAACATCTTTTCTTGCTGACTCGTGGCGTTTTTTGAATTCTAGCATTTTTGGGTTTTGTGGATATGTGAAGCTTTTCACAAGCGTTGCCCATTCAGAATAAATACCATCCGCAAGATAGTATCCCATGTTGTATTGTGTTCCATTCACCACAAAATTGATGGTGGTGCGTTACCTTCTAAAATTTCGTTGAATATTGGTGACTGATTTATAACGTTAATATCATTATTTGACCCCGCCACACCAAAATAGGCGTGCCAAATCCAGAGGTCTTGTGATGCAACCGCCTCAAGCATAATGGTTGGATGCCCATGGTCACCTCGTGTAAATTGACCTTTCCAGCCAACTGGGCAGTTTTTCCATGCCTAATGCATACAATCAACGCTTCCTAGCATTCCGGGAAACCCGTGGTTTTCTGAGTGCACCTCCAATAACCGTTGGATGTCATTTTCGTTTGGCCTTCTTAGATATTCTTTTAAATAAAGTTCAATAACACCTCTGCAAAACATTCGAAGGCACTCAAGGGCGGTACTTTGACCAATACGTATATATTCATCGGTTAGGTCAGCTGGGATGCCATATGCCAACATACGTATGGCATATGTGCATTTTTTATTAGGAGATAAACCAATTCTACCCTCCGCATCAAGTCTTTGTGTGAAGTAGCGATAGTTGTTTTTTAAATCATCGACTATTCGATTGAAAAGGTGGCGATGCATTCGAAACCGCATCCTAAACAAATCTTTGTTGTAAACCGGATTCGGAGCAAAGTAGTCGTTCCAAAGACGAGCGTCTCCATCTACACGATTCCTGACTATCTCTTTACGCTTCGAACGTCTGGAACTGGTCCCTTCTTCGGTATCATGGTGCTTTACTTGCAAAGATATCCTTTCGAAGTCATCGAACATCAATAGTTCATGCTGCTTAATGGCTAACTGCATAAATTTCGCATCATTAACTAAAGAAGGAGTCATAAACGGTTGTTGAGGTAAGGCAAGAGATTGTGGAGTTTCATCGTCACTTGAACTCATTCTTTAGTGTGAGACTTGAATGTGATAAATTTGGATTGTGTGATGAGGAAGAAGAAGAAATACTTCTATTTATAATAAGAAAAACTAGCCGTTAGAAAACTAGCCGTTAGAAAACTAGCCGTTACAAAAACTAGCCATTAGAAAACTAGCCGTTATAAAAACTAGCCGTTACAAAAACTAGCCGATAAAATTTAAATGGAAAATTATAATATGAAAGTAATTAATTTGAACTTTATAACTTTAGTTACTTAATCTATGTTTTAAATCAATTTTAGTTAACTTAATATATGTTTTAATAATTTAAAACCTATTTTACATTTAATTTAAGTATAAGTATTTTATTAAAGAATCTAACTACATTTATATTAATTAAAAGTAAAGAATGTAATTATATTTGTATTAATTAAAAGTTTTGTTCCATTAAAGTGTTGTGGTGGGACCCACAATTTCAAGTTCTTTCAAGTTTGAAATTCCAAACTTCAACTCCAACCGGACGAATGTGTGGGGTGCTCCAATGGCTTTGTCCACATCCAAACTCCACATGGCCCGTCCGCATAGAGCCTTTGGAGATGCTCTAAGTATCAGGTATTACATAATATGAATTTAGCAATGGGATGAATAGGAATGTGTTTCTTTTTGGGTATTAGCCACCACTATTTTAAAAAGTTTCATATTTAGTCCATATGTCTTGATGTTTAAATGTGACTTTTTCATGTTCTATTCCATCCACCATCACACCACCACCGAACAAAGAAAAGAAGAGAGAAGATCTCAAGTTAGATCTTTTACTATTCTTCTCCAACGACGAGATCTGGTTCCCTCTTCTCTGGGTGGCATCGTCGCGTTGGGGCGATGGTCGCCGCTGCGTTGGGGCGGAGAGGAACATGGAGACCCGTCGGCCGGTGGTGGTCACCGCCGTATTAGGGCGGTGGTCGCTGCTCATATCTGTCAAGGTTGAGAATGATAGATCTATGAGAGAGAGAGAGATAGAGAAGCTCTGCATTTGGTGTTTCCGGTGACGGCGGCGGCGATGCCCACTCCTGCTTGGCGGCTGCCTGCATGCCTCCAGTGCGGTCGTCCATCGGTTCATCGATATTCGGTGCTGCAAGAGACGACGGAGGCGGTCGCCGCTGCCGGAGGGAGCTGAACGGTCTTCGTCGGCCGTGGGTGGCGTCTGTGGTGGTTTCTTTACCGCATTTGTGACGGTGATGATGATAGCTAGGTCGATTGTCGGTCCGCCATCCTTATGTGGTTTGGTAGACCATGAGATCGCTGCCTCAGCTCTCTGTTCTAACGCCGATGGAGGCGGTCCTTCAGATGGTTGGTTTGACGGTTTGTGTCATTTTCATCGCCGACCTAGGAAAAGGGGGAGACGCTGGTTCCATTGTCTCGTCATATCTGTTTCTATGTCGTCGGCGATGGCCTCGATGTTAACCCCTGTGTGGTCGCTTGCATCTCGGCATCTTGTCTTAAATCGATGTTAGATCGATTTCAGATCTGATTTTGTTTCTGATAGTGGCGATGATGGCGGTGTGTCTGCTGTCATACCTCTTTCCCTTTGCCTTTGACGTGGGTCGACTACCCGCACCGTTTCGATATGGTTTAGGGGTTTTCAAATCTGGTTTATTTAAGTCGATGTTGATGGTCAGGTAGCTCGGACTCGGTGGTGGTTGGTTGACGCTTACTTGAGAATTTGTTACCCAGGTCGATGATGTTGAGCTTTAGCTCTATTGAGACCTTGGTTTGCACAACTTTATTGCAATTTGTGTGAACATGTTGTTTGCTGATTTCGATGAAGGTGGACATCAGTTCATCTGAGACCCATTGTGGATTGTTTATCTATTATGAGATGTTGGTTTCTAGGTTGTAGTTGGTTGTTGTTTTTAGTGTTCAGGGTTATCCCTATCTAAGACACCCATGGTGATGATTTCTGCTGTTGCTCGTGTGGTTAATTTTTTCTTAGCCAACTGGTTGTGTGGTATTATGTTGTTGATGACATAACCTCCTTGGTTAAAAGGATTGTTATCGGTTACATTGCGGATGGCAATCAGGCAAGAGCAGGGAAGCAATAAGAGGCGATGATGCATAATAAGACGTCAGCCTTCGATGTTTTGGCGCGGTATCTGAATGGCGTTCGTGATGTCAATGTGACTTCGTCCTACGATTTTACATTGTATTTACGGTATTCGCAGCCGCAATAAGTCATGAAATCTGAGCCAACACAACCATACTTGAATTAGTTATCTAGGAAAGAACTAATCGCGTATCGCGCGATATGGAAAAACAACTAGTTTGCATGAATAATACAAGCAAATTAAAAATAAATGAAATTAAGTGGTTTAAAAGCATTCACAATTCATCTTTCATTCTTATTATTATAATTATATTAAGAATTATTATTATTTTTTATTTTATAATTATATGATTTTTTAATGCATTTATCATTACCTATTCAATGTTATTCACTCACAACAACTTTAAAATATTAAAATATTTATGAGGGTCGTACCATGTTTTCTCAAATATGGGAAAACACAATACAATCCTCATAAATAGAGCATCTACAACAACAAACACAGGTTTTAAAACCAAACGCGCCACATCAGCTGCTACATCAGCTTTCCACCCGTCCACTTTCAAACATCAAAAACCCTCATTTTTCCTCCAACAATACGTCCACTTTCAAACACCCTTCATTTCCACATCATCACCCACTTTTACATTTTCTTTATAAACTAAGAAATTCATGTATTTTATATTCCATGTTATTTAATATACTAAAAATTAGAATTACTTAAAATAAAGTTTAAAATATAAACATAATCTAAAAATTTAAAATTACAGAAAATAAAAATTACAAATTACAAATCATAAAAATTAAAAAACACACAACTTTTAAAGATTAAATTACAAATCCTAAAATTTAAAAATCACATCACCTTACAAATCCTAAAAATTAAACACCACACAACCTAAAGCTTAAGAGTAGGTTGAAAGTGGACAGGTGGAAAACTGAGTAGGTTGTTGAAATTAGTATCACTCAGCAACTGTTGAAACGAAGTATCATCATCCATTTCAAACACCAAAAATATGATAGACATGTTTGACCCAGTTGACCCGTTTGACCCGTTGGTGACATTATGTGTTGTAAACCATTTAAACAGACATGATCACATATTATTCATGGTTAACATCCTAGTGAATCACATATGATGCTACATGTAACATCCAAAAGTTCAATAATATATATTTAAATTAGATTCAGTGTTCAGTCGCACGCCATGCGTACGAATGGGGCCCAAGTGCACGAATAAAAGGGCGTATGGGCTCAGTCGTACGATTGAGCCATGCGAATGGGTCCAGTCGTACGACTGAATATGTCGGCTAAAAATAGGCATGAAGGATAAGTAGGGCGATTAAGGGGTTGAAAAGCAGATTTTATCTGCTATAACTTTATCCCCTTGCTCCTGTTGAACCCAAACACCCTGTTCTTGCCCCAAATTGATCAAACTAGCCCCGTTTTGGTAAGTTTTGCTTGTTACGGTTCGATTCTTGAATATGTTAAGCTGTGTATGTGGTTGAAATTGATCCAAAAACATATTTTAAATCTGGGTTTCTGTTCAATTTTTCTGTTAAACTGAAAAGTGAAGGTTCGGGTCTTAGTTTTTGTGAAGATTGATGAAATAAAGACCCGAAACGGTTGTAAATGAGGTGTATATGTTCTGTTGTGAATATGGCATAATCTAAACGGTTAAAAACTTGTGTTTTTGGATCAAATTTGGTAAGAACACAGCTGCTGATCCGTTTCAGGCGAATGAGCCCAGTCGCATGACCCATTCGTGCGACTGAGTCAATCGCATTGTTCAATCGTACGACCGAAGTTCAGTCGCATAAACCAATCGCACGAATGGAGGTCATTCGCATAAACCCTGTTATAGCTCATTCACACCTCTGTCGTATAGTCCATTCGTACGACTAAGCTCAGTCGCATGTTCAGTCGTACGAATGAGTCCAGTCGCATGGCCTTAGTCGTATGTAGTGGTCAGCTAGGGGTGATTTGACTAAGTTAGGGTTGTTGTTTTAGATTTGCTCTGAGAAAGAGAAGTTTTAGCTGCCCTAGCATATTTGGATTGATAACCACTTGTTGGAAACAGTAAGGTGAGTTCTAATTGCCCTTTTTATGTGTTAATGTCGTTTGATAAATGTTGTTTGACAAAGTCGGGCACCGGTATGCATATAAATAAATAAAGATGTGAAAATGAGTTGAAAATGGTAAATGGTGATTAATGGCGAGGTGGAGGTTTGACCCACCAACTATAGACGGAGGTTTGACCCGTCAACGCCAATTATAGACGGAGGTTTGACCCGTCAACGCGCGAGGTGGAGGTTTGACCCACCAATTTCTAGACGGAGGTTTGACCAGTCAACGCGCGAGGTGGAGGTTTCACCCACCAAATTAAAATTGATTAAAGATGTCCATAAATACCGTGTGGGTATTCGATATGCATATCAATACTGGGATAAATAATGGACTGATGAATGTGTGTGTGAATCATTCGGTGTGGTAACAGTTCATGAATTGTTACTGTTGAAATATGATGTATGTTAGAACTCACCAGTTTATCTGATTTTGTGTTTGTTTTTCTTATGCATGCCAGGTAGTAATAGAGGTGCTCGTGATGGTCCCCCACAGAGTTAGCGTCCGGTTATGGTGAATGATACTGGCCACGAATGTTGGGTTTTGGGATTGATGTATTTAAAGTTTAACAAAGTTTTGAAATATCGGTTAAAGTCTTGTAAGTATTGTTACCGATGTAAACAGTTTTAATATATGTAAAGTTCCGCTGCGTTTGTAGTCTCTGAATTGTTATAACAACCCAACTAGTAGCACCCCCCTCCTTATTATATTATTGTTATGAGATTGAGGGTGTTACAAGTTGGTATCAGAGCCAGGTTAAAGAGATTTGAACACTTAATTGTTTCAAACTTTAACTGAATATATGGGAAGTGCCAGTATCTACAACCGGAAGTGGGGTGAAGTATTGTGTGGATGAGTACTTAATTATTTGTGAGAATTCATTCAATTGTTGAATGAAAATAATTGTTTAATATAAAGACTAGTATTATGTGTATGCATGATTTTGTGGTTTAGATAGGGTTAGAAATAAACTGTGAAAGGATAATGAGAAGAGGCAGGATGGTGTGAATAAGTAAATAATTGATAACACCTGGCCAATGTTATGAGCAATTTACATTATATGCAACATCCTGGTATCACTCATTATTTGATTATGGTTTATTTCTGATCATAGATGGAGGAAACCAGTAATACAAATTCTAGACTTGAAGCTAGGATCTCAGGTGATGAACTTAAGGCAGCTATAGGTGATGAAGTCGCCCGAGTGTTGCGTACTACCTTACCCGAAATGTTGAGCGACCTTAGGAAAGGTGGTGAATCATCTTCCCAACCAACCCCTCCACCTGTTATTGTTGAACCTGTAGTGGAGAAACCAATAACATATAAGCATTTTAAGGAATATGACCCGCCTAAGTTTGAAGGCCAGAAGGATGTAGTAGTAACTTATAAATGGTTACGAGAGATGGAAGCAGCGTTTAAACTTAGTAGATGCAAGGAAAATCAGAAGGTGGGCTTTGCAGTGCATTCTTTTCAAGCAGAAGCTTTATATTGGTGGGATACAGTAGAACAGGCCATGGGTGAGGCCGCTGTGAGTCAGATGACGTGGGAAACTTTTAAAGAACTGGTGATAGAAAAGTTCTGTCCGAAGGGCGGGATGGACAGAATTGAGATTAAGTTTTTGCAGTTTCAAGCAGGCAGTTTAAGTCATAAAGAGTATACTTCCAGATTTGAAGAAATGGCTCGTTTGGTACCTCATTTAGTAACTCCTGAGACAAAAAGGATTACTAGGTATATTCAGGGATTACCTCCTAAGGTGAGAATGCTGATCAAGTCAAATTCTCCTTCTACTTACCAAGCCACGGTGAATTTGGCTGCGGACATGTATGAGGAAGTCGCGGAGTCTGAGAAATCTGTGGTGAAAGAGGAAGTGGTGAGTCATCAGGAAGCTTCACTGAGTTCTAGGCCTATGTATGTACAGAGTGGGCCGCAGAAGAGAAAGTTTAATGCTAGGGGCTTTGTAGGTCCCCCTCCTCGGTGTAATAGATGTGGAAAGTTTCATAGAGGAGAATGTAGATCGAATCACCCGACATGTCGTAAATGTGGGAAGCCTGGACATTTCGTTTCTAGATGTCCAGAACTTCGGTGTTATGGATGCGGGGAGATGGGACATATGAAATCTGAATGTCCAAAGCTTAGACCTGGACCGGTTCCTATTCGTGCAGTGGGAGGACCGAGTAAAGTCAGCATGAGTGGTAGTAGCGGTACTGTGGGGAGAGCATTTACGATGACTACGGAGGAGGCTAAGGCATTACCGGATGTTGTGTCGGGTACGTTTCTCGTTAATAATGTACCTGCTAGAGTTTTATTTGATTCAGGGGCTAATAAAAGTTTCATATCAATAAAATTCCATGCCTTAATAAAAGTTAAACCATCAATGCTAGATGTTGCCTTTTCAGTAGAGACTGCCTCTAATCAATTCATAGTTATTAGTGAAGTAATAGATGATTGTTTTGTTGAATTAGAAGGTGTAAAATTTCCTGCTAGATTACACATGATGAAATTAGGAGGTTTTGATGTAGTATTGGGAATGGATTGGTTATCCATGTTTGAGGCTCAGATAATATGTAAGAGAAAGATGATTGTGTTGCGAGCACCAGATGGTAATCTGGTGACGGTTTTTGGCGATGAACATGATAGTATGGTGAAAGTCATATCTATGATTAAGGCTGAGAAATTATTGAATAGGGGTTGCGAGTCATTCTTGGCATATGTAATTGATATTGCTAAGGAGACGAAGAAATTGGAAGATGTTCCAGTAGTTTGTAATTTCCCCGATGTATTTCCAGAGGATCTACCGGGTATACCTCCTGATCGAGAAATTGAGTTTAGAATTGATTTAATACCTGAGGCAAAACCTGTCGCTAAGACCCCTTATAGACTTGCACCGGCTGAGTTAAAGGAACTCTTAAAGCAATTACAGGAATTATTAGACAAGGGTTTTATCCGACCAATCTCTTCGCCGTGGGGTGCCCCTGTTCTATTTGTAAAGAAGAAAGATGACAGTTTG
This sequence comes from Flaveria linearis, assembly GCA_024085815.1. Taxonomy (NCBI): domain Eukaryota; kingdom Viridiplantae; phylum Streptophyta; class Magnoliopsida; order Asterales; family Asteraceae; genus Flaveria; species Flaveria linearis. Next base: position 119,115 of record JABSNV010001187.1, read on the forward strand.
AGAATGCGCATAGATTACAGAGAACTAAACAAGTTGACTGTCAAGAATAAATACCCATTACCTCGTATAGATGATTTGTTTGATCAACTCCAAGGTGCTAATTGGTTCTCAAAGATAGATCTTAGATCCGGGTATCATCAGTTGAAGGTAAAAGAAGAGGACATACCAAAGACAGCTTTTCGTACACGATATGGGCATTATGAATTTTTGGTGATGTCGTTTGGGTTAACGAATGCTCCTGCTGCTTTCATGGATTTGATGAACAGGGTATGTAGACCGATGCTAGATAAATCGGTAATTGTGTTTATAGATGATATTTTGATCTATTCTAAAAACGAAGGAGATCATGCTTGTCACATTCGAGAAGTATTGGAAACCTTAAGAAAGAATAAGTTGTATGCAAAATTCTCAAAATGTGAATTTTGGTTAAGAGAAGTACAATTTTTGGGCCATGTGGTGAATGCGGATGGAATATTGGTGGATCCTGCAAATATTGAAGCTGTAGTAAACTAGGGAATTCCTAAAAGTCCTTCAGAAATTCGTAGTTTCTTAGGACTGGCAGGATACTATAGGAGATTCATTCAGGATTTTGCTAAAATTGCTTCCCCATTAACAAAGTTAACTCGAAAGGATGTTAAGTATGAATGGAATAAAGAACAGGAAGCTGCTTTTCAGGAACTGAAGAATCGATTGACACAAGCCCCAGTATTAGCAATACCAGAAGGTGTAGAGGATTTAGTAATATATTCTGATGCATCATATCAGGGATTGGGGTGTGTTTTAATACAACATGGGAGAGTTATTGCTTATGCCTCTAGACAGTTGAAGACTCATGAAGTCAATTATCCAACCCACGATTTAGAATTAGCTGCTGTAGTTTTTGCTCTTAAGATATGGCGACATTACTTATATGGAGTAAGGTGTACCATCTTTACTGATCATAAGAGTCTGAAGTACTTCTTTGAACAAAAAGATTTGAATATGAGACAAAGGCGATGGTTGGAGTTAATCAAAGATTATGATTGTGAAATTTTATATCACCCCGGGAAAGCCAATGTGGTTGCTGATGCATTGAGCAGAAAGGATAAGTACGAACCGATAAAGGTTAAAACATATAAACTTGTAATCACTCCTGATTTTATGCAACAGCTGAAAGAAGCCCAACTGGAAGCATTAAAAGAAGGAAACATTAAGAGAGAAAGAATGGTCGGTCAAGAGAGATATTTAGAAGAAAATAGCCATGGTGTTAAGATCAGGTTTGGTCGAATGTGGGTTCCGTTGGCTTTACGTGATATGGTACTTGATGAAGCTCACAAATCTAGGTATTCCATTCACCCAGGCATGACTAAGATGTACCAAGATTTGAAGCAAGATTATTGGTGGCCAGGGATGAAATTTAATGTGATGCAGTATGTAAATAAATGTTTGACTTGTGCCCAAGTAAAAGCTGAACATCAGAAACCTTATGGATTGTTGCAGCCATTAGCTATTCCAGTTTGGAAGTGGGACGATCTGACTATGGATTTTATAACGAAGTTGCCTCGTACACCAAAAGGTTATGATACTATTTGGGTAGTGGTAGATCAGCTAACCAAGAGTGCTTTATTTCTACCAATACGGGAGACCTATTCGGTAGAAAGGCTAGCTGATATCTTTACTAAAGAAATAGTTAGATTGCATGGAGTTCCGAAAAGTATCACATCTTATAGAGATGCCAGATTTACCTCCAGGTATTGGAGAAAATTTCACGAAGCTATGGGAACTAGACTTTACTTTTGTACAGCCTATCATCCCCAAACAGATGGCCAAAGTGAAAGAACTATTCAGACATTGGAGGATATGCTACGGGCATGTATTATAGATTTTGGAGGTAGCTGGGATAGTCATCTTCCTTTAGCCGAATTCGCTTACAACGATAGTTATCAAGCTACTCTTCAAATGTCCCCGTTTGAGATGTTGTACGGAAGAAAGTGCAGAACTCCACTTTATTGGGGAGACATGGGGCAACGCGAATTGGGAAATAGTGAAATAGTTGAAGAAACAATGGCAAAGTTTGAAGTAGTCAGAAATCGTATTAAAGAAGTGAAAAGCAGGCAGAAATCGTATGCAGATCGTAGAAGAAGACCATTGGAATTTAAAGTTGGGGATTTTGTCTTGTTAAAAGTTTCTCCATGGAAGGGTATTATTCGATTCAGAAAGAGGGGCAAGTTAAGTCCGCGTTTTATTGGACCTTTCCGAATAGTGGAGAAAGTAGGATACGTGGCGTATAGGTTGGACTTGCCTGAAGAATTAAGTGCTATTCATCCAACCTTCCACGTCTCTCAGTTACGAAAGTGTTTAGCTAATGAAACTCAATACGTACCATTAGAGGATATTGAGGTTGATGAGAAGCTCAATTATGTTGAACAACCTGTGGCCATTATAGATCGTAAGGAGAAGAAACTTAGAAATAAAAGCATTAGCTTAGTCCGGGTGCAGTGGGCGCATTGCCAAGGATCTGAGTTAACCTGGGAACCAGAAGAAGAGATGAAACGGAACTACCCTCATTTGTTTTAGTCAGGTTTCGAGGACGAAACCCTAAATAAGGTGGGTAGACTTGTAACATCCAAAAGTTCAATAATATATATTTAAATTAGATTCAGTGTTCAGTCGCACGCCATGCGTACGAATGGGGCCCAATCGCACGAATGAAGGGCGTATGGGCTCAGTCGTACGATTGAGCCATGCGAATGGGTCCAGTCGTACGACTGAATATGTCGGCTAAAAATAGGCATGAAGGATAAGTAGGGCGGTTAAGGGGTTGAAAAGCAGATTTTATCTGCTATAACTTTATCCCCTTGCTCCTGTTGAACCCAAACACCCTGCTCTTGCCCCAAATTGATCAAACTAGCCCCGTTTTGGTAAGTTTTGCTTGTTACGGATCGATTCTTGAATATGTTAAGCTGTGTATGTGGTTGAAATTGATCCAAAAACATATTTTAAATCTGGGTTTCTGTTCAATTTTTCTGTTAAACTGAAAAGTGAAGGTTCGGGTCTTAGTTTTTGTGAAGATTGATGAAATAAAGACCCGAAACGGTTGTAAATGAGGTGTATATGTTCTGTTGTGAATATGGCATAATCTAAACGGTTAAAAACTTGAGTTTTTGGATCAAATTTGGTAAGAACACAGCTGCTGATCCGTTTCAGGCGAATGAGAAGAGGCAGGATGGTGTGAATAAGTAAATAATTGATAACACCTGGCCAATGTTATGAGCAATTTACATTATATGCAACATCCTGGTATCACTCATTATTTGATTATGGTTTATTTCTGATCATAGATGGAGGAAACCAGTAATACAAATTCTAGACTTGAAGCTAGGATCTCAGGTGATGAACTTAAGGCAGCTATAGGTGATGAAGTCGCCCGAGTGTTGCGTACTACCTTACCCGAAATGTTGAGCGACCTTAGGAAAGGTGGTGAATCATCTTCCCAACCAACCCCTCCACCTGTTATTGTTGAACCTGTAGTGGAGAAACCAATAACATATAAGCATTTTAAGGAATGTGACCCGCCTAAGTTTGAAGGCCAGAAGGATGTAGTAGTAACTTATAAATGGTTACGAGAGATGGAAGCAGCGTTTAAACTTAGTAGATGCAAGGAAAATCAGAAGGTGGGCTTTGCAGTGCATTCTTTTCAAGCAGAAGCTTTATATTAGTGGCATCCACAACAATCATTCTAGCATGATCCTAATGTCATGAACATGTCCAATTACCAATATCTAATGTTCATCCAAAATAAAGTTTCCCTATTGGGAAAGTTCATCCCAAAATCTAATCAACACCCAATGTACACATAATTCATCAATAATATACTATTTCAAGCTCATAACAACATCAAACCATGATCAACAACATCAAAGTAACACAATTCATCAATTCATATCTAAAAAGTTTCTACTTTTGGCAAGATATGAACAACAACATCCAACCTACGATTTCTAGCATTCATATCAACAATCTAGCACCTAATCAACATCCTAAACACATCCATAACATCAGTTTATCACCAATTCATTATATCATGCAAAATAAAGTTACAATTATTAGTAACCTATGAACAAGACTCTCAATTCACCAATTTCTTGCATGATTCATGTTTCCTAGCATTCATACAACCTAATTAACATCCTAACAACATCAAACAACAATCAATTCCACATAATCATCACAATTTTTTAATTAGGGTTCATCTTCATCAAGGTTCATGATCCAATCATTATAAACGTGTTATTCATGCATAATCAACGTTAAACAACATACATACAATCTAACTAACATGTTAACATCAACAAAACATCAAGAAATCGACATCATCAACACCTATTTTGAAGGTAAGCTTCGGCCAAGCATAGAAATCAACAAAAAACATCAAAACTAACCTTCAACTCACGTGTGTACTTGTTAATGAAGGTCCAAATCGCGTTCTAGGGCTTGAGATCGATCAAAACCGTGGCTAATTGAGTTTTCTAGGCTGAAAATCGCTGGGAGAGGGGATGGAGATGCTGTTCGCGATCGTGGGGTGGGATTGTGGGGGCTAGGGTTGTTTTGTTTTAGTTAATTTGCAAGAATACCCCCTCTAAACCTTGCATTTTATATTTTTATAAAATTTAAGCTTTTAAACTCTTTGTAATGTGTTTTTAACTTAATAATATGAACATCTAAACTACTGGTAACACTTATATGTTTTATTTTATAAAAACACAAGACATACGAATTAACACACACGTTTCCGCGTTACGCGATAAAATTTATCGTTAATATTTAAATCGCGTAAACACATAAGCATAACACAATAATAATCTAATCAAGTAGATTATTATTAAATTAACATTATTAATTATTATTAGGTCACCAACGTCAAACGACAACTAGTGTGTGCTTACGGACACGTGTATGCAAAACTTAACGGAACTAACGGAGTTTGGTAACGGAAAATTACCGGATGTCACATTATCCCCATGTTGAAAGAATTTTCGTCCCGAAAATTGCGTTACATGGTGAGAGTGTTTCATCACTTGGTGAGAGTGTTCCATCACTGGTCTACTGCATTGGCACACAGAAATCAAAATCGAGTGAGTTTTGGATGAGTTGTCACATCATCCCCATGTTGAAAGAAATGTCGTCCCGAAATTTAAATCAATACCTTTGTCTGCAGGCATCGTCTCGAACAGTTGAGGGTACTTAAGCTTCATTTGATCTAACGGAGTTTGGTAACGGAAAATTACCGGATGTCACACGATGTCTGATGTGCTCCAAATTATACATATAAACACTATCAAAAGCACATCATTTATTCCTTGATTCCTCCCGAAATATGGTGATTATGCACTTAAAATCATTTAATTGTGTTTTCAGGTGTTGTGAAGGGCAAGATGGACAAAAGGAGCATAATGGACAAGAAATTGAAGAAATCCAAGCTTAAAGCTCCAAGCATGGGGCCGTGCCTCATTAAGCACGCCCCCATGCCTTGCCTGAAACACACCCCCGTGCTAATTTGGCACACCCCCGTGGTTGGACATCTGACAGGACAAAAGTACTGTCCCCCAAAAGTCAACACGGGGCCGTGCCCCATATGACCACGGGGCCGTGATCCCCCATTTCACGAGGCCGTGCCCAAATTGTCACGGGGCCGTGCCCGATAACCCCTGCGCGTACGATCCGACCAACTTCGTAAGCATTGTACTAACACGGGGCCGTGCCTTTTTGTCACGGGGCCGTGCTTAAATACTCCGGGAAGCCTATAAATAGAGGGCCAAGTTCTTCATTTTGCAAGCTTTTGGTGGAAGGGATACTCTGCAGAATTCTCTCGGGAATCAAGCTTTGAATACCATTTAGAGGCTCGGGAGGTGCATACAACACTTGGAAGAAGCTCGGGATTGTCTAAACACCATCCATTGTGGATCATTGGTTTGATTGTTCTATTTTATCAATGAATCCATATCTATCTTCTATGTTGTTTGTTATATTACAGCTCGTTATGAGCTAAACTCCTATTATCATCCTACTTGGATGAAACTTATGTAATTTGTGATGAGTTAATGGTGTGATAAATATTGTGTTAATGTTATGGTGGTCTTGGGAAAACTTTCGATGGGTAGCACCTACATTTGAACGGGGGGTTATAAGTTTATGGTTTGTAATTGTGATTGTCATACACGGTTGAAAAACGTATGATCAACTTTTATTCATAACAACTATGACTAATTAACTAGAGATGGTTATTAGAAATCATAAGACCTTAACTTTCTGATCATTTACGGGTTCCCTTTTATTAGTCTGAGAAATCTACAGTAATTGTTATGGTTTTCTAAAATTAATGGTATGTTAGAATAGAATTTGATCAACTCTCTTCTTACATTAAGTTATGTTTTCAGAAATCGTATGTCGAAAAGGACATAAAAGATTTACCTACATCACTAGGGCCTTGACCTAAGCAGTAAATCTCAACCTGTGTTGGTCCTGGTCACTACGGAGCGGATAGACGAGAAATCGCGCCAGCTCATCTTTATAAACATTAACACAATTACTTTATTCAATATCTTTAATCACACCACCACTTCATCACAATTACATAAGCGTAATCCAAGTTAGGATGATAGCCTTTATTCCCTGATTTTAAATCCAAAAGTTTCAACTTGTTTTACTTTATTTATTATTTTTATTGTTAGTTTAAAACCCTAAAGAAACCCTAATTTACATCAATGCAACTTATCATTCTCTTAAACAAAAATTGATAGTCAATTATAAGGATTGTTGAGTAGTCTTAGTGTGTCCACGGATTGACACTCGGTTCTTACCAACACTATATTACCTCACGATAGGTACACTTGCCTTTTGTGTGTGTAGTTAGTATTAGTAATAATCATTTAAAACTGAATTTTTGCAAAAAACCCTTATCAAAATATATATACTTTCACATCGCATCAAGTTTTTGGCACCGTTGCCGGGGACACACGGCAAGTTTGAAAGACAATCTAAATTTTTGACTGTCCTGTTTATATCTTGTTAATATTTTTTGTTCAAATTCATTTTAATTTTATAGTTAGTTTACCTTAGTTAGTTTAGTTACATTTGCCTGATTCATTTTAAGCCTAGTTAGTTTATGCTTCCTTAAGATAGTGTATGTCCGACTCGTCTAGTCCTGAACTTGTTTCACCTCTTTCGAAACCTGAACGACTTTTCCGACAAAGGTTACGTGAAAGGCCGCAACAAGCAGCAACAATCATCGAAGAAGACATCTCGGAAGATACACCATCCGAAGGAGACATGGCTAATCGAGACGAGGAAATGAAGATGACGCACTATGCCACACCATCAATCGACGGTTATGAGTCTAGTGTTGTCGAACCAGTAATAGCGGCCAACAATTTCGAGATTAAGTCTAGTATTATCCAACTCGTAGAGAACTCTGTTCAGTTTCACGGATTGCAAGACGAAGACCCTAACGCTCACATCTCACGATTCCTTCGTATCTATGCAACTTTCAAAATCAATAACTGTTCCGACGATGCTATTAGACTACGACTTTTTCCATTTTCACTTCGCGGCCGAGCCATTGACTGGCTTGATTCACTTCCGCCTGGTTCCATCACCACATGGGCGGAAATGGCTGAACAATTCTTGTTGAAATACTTTCCACCCGATCGCACTGCCAAATTGAGAAGCAGCATCACAAGCTTTCGCCAAGACGATGATGAATCCTTACACGCAGCGTGGGAGAGATATAAAGGTCTCCTTCGGAGATGCCCACATCACGGACTTGATCTGTGGCTGCAGTGCCAAACTTTTTATGATGCAATTAGCGGAGCGCATAAACAAGCTGTAGACCAAAGTGCGGGAGGAGATTTCGGAAGTGTTACACCAACAGAAGCATACCAAGCCCTAGAGAAGGCAACTAAGAAGAGCTTTGCATACAACCCCTTGAGAAACAAAATCACTTCTAGAGGAATTCATCAAGTAGACTCTGAAACACTGATCACAGCACAGTTAGAATCCTTAACCAAACGATTCGAACAATTGCAAGCTGAACTTAAAAAGACTCCAACACGATGCAACACATGTGGAAACTCACACAAGACCAATGAATGTCCGCAAGGCATTATGATGATTGAAGATGTTGACTACGTAGGAGGCCCTAACAACTCATATAACAACAACTCAAATTGGAGGAGCAATCCGAATTACAGAGAAGCTGGTAACAACCAACCATCATCTGGATTCAACCGTATGCCACCTTACCAACAACAGAAACCACCATATCAAGGTCCGAGCAGTAGTAATCAAGACCGTGGAGCATCATCAATGGAAGATTTATTGCAGCAATTGTTGTTAACCACACAAGCCACAGATGACTACATCCGGAAATCTGATCGAAGAAACGAGAAAAGGTTCCAAAGAAACGAGGCTGAAATCAAAAGCAACAAGGCATCATTGAAAACCATTGAAAACCAGGTAGGTCAGATAGCACAACAACTATCTGCGAGAACCCAAGGTGCTTTGCCAGTAATACTGTAACAAACCCCAATGCTCAAGTCAAAGCCATCACCACAAGGAGTGGCAAAACCACTCAAGATGATGACCTATATTACAACCCATCCTTGAAGAAATAGAACTCGAGACACCACGTAATACAAGTGACAAGCAAAAGCAACCTGTCATTATTGAAGAACCAGCCAAGAAATATGTACCACCACCACCTTATGTTCCACCACCTCCATATCCCGGTCGCCTGAGACAACAACAAATGGAGGCACAATATGGCAAATTTCTGGGATTGTTCAAGCAACTCCACATTAATCTGCCATTGGTGGAAGCCTTAGCCCAAATGCTAAATTATGCTAAGTTTTTAAAGGGTGTGTTGTCAAACAAGAAGAAACTGGAAGAGTTATCACATGTAGTTTTGAACGAGGAATGCTCAGCAGTTCTTCAAAACAAACTACCTCAAAAGATGACTGATCTAGGGAGTTTCACCATACCTTGCCTAATAGGAAATCTTTCTGTCAGCAACGCGTTAGCCGATTTAGGTGCTAGTATTAACCTCATGCCTTATGCAGTTTTTGAAAAGTTAAACTTAGGTGAGCCTAGACCTACTCGTATGAGCATTCAATTAGCTGACCGTTCTGTCAAATATCCGAGGGGCATTGTTGAAAATCTCTTAGTTAAAATTGACAAGTTCGTATTTCCCGTTGATTTTGTGATCCTCGACATGGATGAGGATAAGAATGTTCCTCTCATCTTAGGTCGGCCTTTCTTAGCAACCGCTCGAGCCCTCATTGATGTTTGCACCGGCAAACTCACACTCCGAGTGGATGAGGAGGAAGTAACATTCGACATAGGACAATCCATGAAACATCCTCAACATCATGACGATTCACTCTATTACATTGATGTTTGCGACTCAATCATAAGCTGTCATCTGAAGAACACTCATCAAATTGAAGCTTGCGATACTCAATTAATAGAAATCCAAACCACTGAGCCCGTCTGTGAGCACCAAATCATTCCAGAACTCGAAGTTGACAAAACATCATCTTGTCAAGAAGCATTTGAGATCATCGATCAAGAATTAGAACCTAAAGCCAAACCTTCTATCGAAGACCCTCCGGCTTTAGAACTCAAAGAACTTCCATCTCATCTCGAATATGCTTTTCTTGAAAATACCTCTCAGCTTCCTGTCATAATCTCATTCGCCCTATCAAAAGATGAGAAGAATAAATTACTCAATGTGCTGAAGGCACATAAATGAGCAATTGCATGGAAAATCATGGACATCAAGGTAATTAATCCATCCTTTTGCACTCACAAATATTGATGGAGGAGGATTTCAAATCTGTCATTCAACCTCAAATACGTTTAAATCCGAGCATGCAGGAGGTGGTGAAGAAAGAAGTAATCAAACTGCTAGATGCCGGTTTGATTTACCCTATTTCTGATTCGCCTTGGGTCAGTCCCGTCCAAGTTGTTCCAAAGAAAGGAGGAATGACTGTGGTAACTAACGAAAAAATGAGCTTATTCCAACTCGTACGGTTACAGGATGGAGAGTTTGCATCGATTATCGCAAACTCAATGACGCCACAAGAAAGGATCACTTTCCTTTACCTTTCATTGATCAAATGCTCGAGAGACTCTCTGGAAAAATGTTCTATTGTTTCCTCGATGGTTTCTCAGGGTACTTTCAAATTCCCATTGCTCCCGAAGATCAAGAGAAAATGACATTCACTTGTCCATATGGCACTTTTGCGTATCGACGAATGCTTTTGGATTGTGTAATGCTCCTGCTACATTTCAAAGATGTATGGTAGCAATTTTTCATGACATGATTGAACACTCAATGGAAGTTTTCATGGATGATTTCTCAGTCTTTGGAAACTCATTCGAACAATGTCTTGAAAACCTGGAGAAAATGCTGGTTAGATGCGAGGACTCTAACCTTGTTCTAAATTGGGAAAAGTGTCATTTCATGGTTACTGAAGGAATAGTGTTGGGACACAAGATCTCTCGAGCAGGCCTTGAAGTTGATCAAGCTAAAGTTGACACTATTTCCAAACTACCATATCCCACAACCGTGAAAGAAATTAGAAGCTTCCTAGGTCACGCAGGATTCTATCGCCGTTTCATTAAAGACTTCTCAAAAATCGCACGACCGATGACTCAACTTCTTGAGAAAGATGCAAAATTCGTGTTTTCCAACGAATGCATCAGTGCATTTGATCTTTTAAAAGATAAGTTGGTCACCGCTCCAATTATGGTTTCCCCAGATTGGACGTTACCATTTGAACTCATGTGCGATGCAAGCGATTTTGCGGTAGGAGCCGTGTTAGGACAAAGGAAAGACAAGCAATTCCACCCAATTCACTATGCGAGCAAGACCTTAAACGACGCACAAGAAAACTACACAACCACCGAGAAAGAACTTCTCGTAGTAGTTTTCGCATTTGACAAATTCTGCTCGTATCTAGTCCTGTCAAAAACAGTCGTCTATACCGATCATGCAGCCCTACGTTATCTGTTCAACAAACAAGATGCAAAGCCGAGATTGATACGATGGATACTTCTGCTTCAAGAATTCGACATTGAGATTCGTGACAAGAAAGGAGCAGAAAATCTAGCGGCTGATCATCTTTCGCGTCTTGAAGATTCAAACCATCCACAAACCGAGGAATTCAAAATAAACGATAATTTCCCTCACGAATTCCTTTTGAACATCCAATCTTCAATCGATGAGTATCCTTGGTTTGCCGACTTCGCAAACTATTTGGCAAGCGGAACCCTTCTCAAAGGAATGACTTATCAGCAAAAGAAAAAATTCTTTACCGATATTAAGCATTACTATTGGGAAGATCCATACCTATTCAGAATCGGTGCGGACCAACTCATTCGAAGATGCGTGTACGGAAGTGAAGCGGAACAGATCCTAAGGCATTGTCATGAAGGACCCATAGGAGGCCACCATGGAGCAACTCTAACAGCCAAAAAGGTCTTTGATTCTGGATTCTATTGGCCAACGATCTTCAAGGATGCTCACAACATGGTACGCACCTGTGATGCATGTTAAAGAGCAACCAACATCTCGACACGGGATGAGATGCCTCAGAAACCCGTTCAAGTATGTGAGGTATTTGATGTATAGGGTATTGATTTCATGGGGCCATTCCCAGTATCATTTGGAAATCGTTACATCTTAGTAGCAGTTGATTATGTCTCAAAATGGGCCGAAGCTCAAGCCCTGCCTACCAACGATGCAAGAAATGTTGTCAGATTCCTTAAGAAATTATTCTCTCGTTTTGGTACCCCCAAGGCTTTGATTAGTGATCGAGGGACCCATTTCTGTAACAACCAGCTCGAAAGAGCAATGGCTCGTTATGGAGTAAACTATCGCTTTACAACCGCTTATCATCCACAAGCGAATGGGCAAGCGGAAGTCACTAATCGAGGTATCAAACGAATCCTAGAAAAAACCGTAGGACAAAATCACAAGGACTGGTCTGCCAAGCTAGACGATGCATTATGGGCTTTTCGAACACCTTTAAGACTCTCATTGGCACAACACCGTTTAAACTCGTTTATGGGAAGTCGTGTCATCTACCTGTGGAACTCGAACATAAAGCCTATTGGGCACTCAAAGCAGCAAACCTAGACCAAGGCCTTGCAGGAAAGAATCGATTTCTACGAATCCATGAACTAGAGGAACTGAGAGAACAAGCATACGAAAACGCTAGGGTTTACAAGGAAAAGACAAGGAAATTCCACGACTCTCGTTTAAGGAGCACTAAATGATTTCATGTGGGGGAACGTGTCTTACTGTATAACTCTCGTTTACGTCTGTTTCCCGGAAAGTTAAAATCACGTTGGTCTGGACCTTACACGATTAAAATGTGTTTCCCAATGGTGCCATCGAAATTGACAACCACGACGGTTTAAGTTTCAAAGTGAATGGACATCGTTTAAAGCCATATAACGATGGGCCAACCAAGATTTTCTCGGAGGAATTACACCTCCGCCCCGACGAGGATTAAGTGTGGGGAAGGGTACGCCGAAGACCCGAAACGAAAACACGGCACTTGTACATAGATTTTATTTGAAATTTTTAGCTTTTTGTAGGACTCCCAAGCACAAGCACGGGGCCGTGCCCACCAAGCACGCCCCCGTGACTCTGACAAATATTTTCCACGATCTCCGCTGACGACTCTGGAACGTTACAGGACGAATTTAAGACGACTTCTGACCAACACGGGGCCGTGCCTACCCAAGCACGCCCCCGTGATCAACTTTGCAGACCTGTGTATAAATACCACACTTGTTCCAAGCTTTCATCACACCCATTTCTGCTCAAAATCTCACGAAGAAAGGATGAAAGAATCCAGTCAAGGAAGTTCCAATTGGAATCCTGCAACGAAGCCCCGGTCTGAAACGAGAGAACCAACAACTCAAGAGTATTTCTTTAAGCTCCATGAGCTAATCAAGAAATTGACGGAGATGAATCTCACCGCAACTCAACGCTTGGCTGAGCTTATCCAGAAAGTTCAGGACATGAGCGAGGAGCTTGTTTCCATCAATCGTCGGCTTGCGGAACTTAGCAACCGCACTTCGCACTACCCTATCCCGACCCTTCCACACGAAATGTGTGGAGACTTCTTCTAGAGGCATTTCGTAAAGGGTCATGTGCGCTAGTGCGCATTAAGGAGTCTGGTTTTGCAGTTTCAGATTCCCGGTTATTAACGTATTATGTAATCGTAGGAGATAGGAAAATGTAATTGTCGCTTGGTTTGCTTATTTGAATTCTAGAACTAAATTCGTAACTTCTTTGATGAATTGGATACGTCAAAACTTATCCGGGTAAATTACGCAACACGCGAAATTGAAAAACGGAACAACAAAAGACTGAACCAAATCTGTATAAGGTGATCACGGCCCCGTGCCCACATAGGCACGCCCCCGTGATGACAAAAATTCGACAAAATCTGACTTGTTTCAGCATTTTGTCATGTTCCCTAATCAATGATGAGTGTTAAAACCCGAAGTTTTGACCTGCAACTTCATTTCTTCTTCATTTTGTTATCATTTTTCAATTTTTCCTTCATATTTTCAAGCATCCTTTCAAGAAGTTAATCAAGAGGTTAGTATGCCATTTTCCATGATTATGATAGCCATTTGCATGTATTTAGGTGATTAAATCTCTAAACAACCGAAATCCTAATGATTATATGTAAGATCTTATGCCTAAACGTTATGGAATTATGAATGCTTCATGCCTTCTTGTTTATGTTCTCTTGAAAGTTGATTAGTGTTAATTAGTATAATTAGTTAGTTTTTAGTATTAATATGTTTCCCGTTAGTGTTAATAAGACTATCTTCATAATGTGTGGTGATTTCTTTGTTAATCATGTTCAAGTTACAAGAATTGGTAAGTAGTGTTGAAACATTATATATTTTTGTCTTGAATTATTAACAATTGATAAAAATGTTTAACGTATAATCTTTGGTTTTTCAAGCAAAAAATGACAAATTTATGCTTAATCAAGGATTTACAAACAAAACCACATTGGCTCGAGTTGAAATTCCATGATTAAAATGTTAACCGCACCCCCACGTTTCAAGAGACACACCCCCATGTTTAACAAATTTTTCTTAAAAAGCAAACGTGTCAACTATTTTTCAACACAAGTTCACAAAAAGGGGTGACGTGGCTTTTGAAAATAAATCTTTGTCCCTAAAATAGATAGTCTATTCCAAAAAAAAATATCTGTTTTGTATATGTTAACTGATTTGTCCAAATTTCAGGATCATGAACCATCCATACTTACAATTTGGAGGAAACCGTGAAAGATGGTGTCGTGATCGATTGCAAAGGCTCTTGCAAAGGGCTGAAAGGTCACATTTGCAAGCCGATAAAGAAATCTTGATGGCTGCCGGACAGCTCGAAAGATATAACAATCTATTGAGTATTCAGTGGAAGCGGTTGTTTTCACAAAACAGGCCTTCCATTTATGAACTAACTCTTGAATTTTTAGCATCTTTCAGATTCAGCATGAAAGACTCCGATCCTTGGGATGAGGAAGCAGTTACATTCAGACTAGGTGGACATTGGTGAAAAACATCCATCGCTTTGTTTGGTGTCTATCTAGGAATATATACAGAACAGGAAATGGAGGAGGAAGCAATCTCAGGAATGCCAGCTTATCATACATTTCCAGATGAGGAAAGTAGGGACGCAGAAAGCGGCGCCATGAGAAAGGCATTTTGGGAGAAGATTGGAACAGGGGCGTTCAACTCAAGTAAAACCAAGAGTAGTCAGATTCGGGACCCATTGCTACGATACATACATCGGTTGCTTAGCCATTCGATAACAGCTCATGGACAAAGCGAGGGAGTTGTTAGTTTGAGAGACTTGTTTATCTTATGCTGTATGACTAATCATTTGCCCTGCAACATTGGGTATTTGTTTTGTAACTTGTTTGCCAGGAATGCAACTGCAGGTGCCCCGACACCAATGTTTGGAGGAAGCTGGATCCTGAATTTATACGAGAGTTATGGGTGTAACACGGAGGGAACCGAAGGAGTAATGCCAGGATTGTTGGATTTAAGCATTTGCACAAGCATGTACATGATCACAACCTTACCAAATGGACAACCGAGATTCATGGATAGGAAGGGACAAATCTGGGATCCGGCAGATCCCGAGGAGATTATCATGGACCTTGATATACCGACACATCATGAAGACGCCGGGGCCTCCAGCTCACACGCCGGAGAATTTCCAACCATGTTAGACCTCTATGAAGCAATCCAGACCACCAGTGACCATGCAAGGAGATCATTCGAATACGCGCAACAAGCTTTCAACCGCGTCGAAAATCTGAACTCTCGAGTGGACGACCTGAGCAATGATGTCATGTACATCAGAAACCAAATGTATCATGAGTGGGGGATATCCCACCACAAAGCCCTTGAAAATCCACATCACTTTCAGGGGCCGGGCACAGTCGTTTTGTGCCAATCTATCCTTTACTTTATGTTATTTTCTTTTTATTTTGTGTGTTTAGGATTTTAATGTTTTCAATAAATGGAGATATTTCAGGTGATCCCGATGGTTCTCGCAAGCAAAGACACAAGTCAACTTCATAATATTTTGGGAGTATCTCGTTTCCATTCCTTGTTTTTAATTTATCTATCACATTGGGGACAATGTGAATTTTAAGTGTGGGGATGGGATTAATCGAGACACATACTTAATACTTTGGTAAAAACAGGTCCAAATTGAAAATTTTCAACAAAATCACTTAACCATTAATTTTTGTGACACGAAGCCAAAAATTTAAATAATTTTTGATAAGCCAAATTATAAATATACGTTTTCGGGAAATAAATAAGTAAATAAGAGAAATCCAAATCAAAGTTGAAATTTTTTTTTGTGATATCCTTAAAAGCAATAATCAAGTAAACATATGTAATCATGCAAAATAAAACACTTTTACCCAATTCCATCCATTTGTGAGTTTATTTTTTAGCCTTAAACAGCTTTTGCAAACCTTTGCAATTTTACTTTCATTCTGGATTCAATTGAGAGTACCTCGTGATACGTGTGATTAGAATTGCTTTAGGTATACATTTCAAGACCTTAATTAGTATTTTCTGCATAAAAATGAGTTAGGCATTAGGAAACCCTTAGCCATTCAAGCCCCAACCATTTTCTTTTAATCTTCCTTACCCGAACATCAACTCTAGTTAGCCCCGTTGAGCTTAAACATTTTATTTTTATCACCCGAATCACCAAGTCACTCAACCAAAAAGCCTTCAACAAAACCCATTTTTCGTTAAAGACACGATTTTGGTTTATTTAAAAAAAGAGAGAAAAAGAGAAAAAGAAAGAAAAATTTGGTCTTTTACCGGCAGACCTAAAAGAACTGGAATGCATTCTTTTGATTTTAATTTGCTTTGTTGCCTTCATCACGCAAAACCGGGACTTCCCCCGGAAATCCGCGAACAAATCTTCAACCTCACGTACGACGCAAGAAAGAAATGGCGAAAAAAGGAACAGGTTCCGCCATTTTGTGGAATTTCAAAAAGCGCTATAAAGAGACGGGCAAAAAGATACGAAAGGTGCCCGAATTGTGGAAATTGGTCACACGATGGAAAATGCAAAAAGAACCAAACTGAATCCCAATACGAATACACAGAACTGATCCGATTGGGTGCTATTAGGCTTCAAGCCGAACGATCCTTACAAAGGATAGTTTTGTGTATCTTCGGGTAAAGGATGAAGTAAGGTTTCTGAAAGCAAAGTATGGTCTTGACAATCTGACCTTAAACGAGTCCTCAAGTTAGCATATCCCTTCTAGCTTGAAGTATTGTATAGGGAACTTTTTACTGCTTTTCTTGTAGTCTATGTTAGAAAAATAAACCAAGACTGCCGTCTTTAGCATTTAGCAACTTTTTCCAAACATTCCACACCCGAGCCCAAGCCAAGTTACAACCCATCAAAGACCTAATGATTTATGCAAGTAAATACCTAAGTAGGTGGAGAATTGATCCCTTAGCAAGCTTATGACTCCACACGTATTCATGCTAGGCAATTGAGCGTATTAGTCATACTTCATCTTATGTATGATTCCATATATTCAGCCGAGCGTGAGTGTAATTTGTGAGGAGTATGGATTTTTGCATGGTTATAATCTTTACTAACAATCCCATTGCTTGCTAGGATATCATTCTATACATGCTTAAAATGATTGCATTTAGATGAAATAATTTTTACTTGCATATTTCCCGAAAGACATATTTATCTTTTGTTTTATTTGGTTTTCGGTGGAGTTGTCATTTTAAGTGATTTGCTTGAGGACAAGCAAAGTTTAAGTGTGGGGATATTTGATGTGCTCCAAATTATACATATAAACACTATCAAAAGCACATCATTTATTCCTTGATTCCTCCCGAAATATGGTGATTATGCACTTAAAATCATTTAATTGTGTTTTCAGGTGTTGTGAAGGGCAAGATGGACAAAAGGAGCATAATGGACAAGAAATTGAAGAAATCCAAGCTTAAAGCTCCAAGCATGGGGCCGTGCCTCATTAAGCACGCCCCCATGCCTTGCCTGAAAGACACCCCCGTGCTAATTTGGCACACCCCCGTGATTGGACATCTGATAGGACAAAAGTACTGTCCCCCAAAAGTCAACACGGGGCCGTGCCCCATATGACCACGGGGCCGTGATCCCCCATTTCACGGGGTCGTGCCCAAATTGTCACGGGGCCGTGCCCGACAACCCCTGCGCGTACGATCCGACCAACTTCCGTAAGCATTGTACTAACACGGGGTCGTGCCTTTTTGTCACGGGGCCGTGCTTAAACACTCCGGTAAGCCTATAAATAGAGGGCCAAGTTCTTTATTTTGCAAGCTTTTGGTGGAAGGGATACTCTGCAGAATTCTCTCGGGAATCAAGCTTTGAAGACCATTTGGAGGCTCGGGAGGTGCATACAACACTTGGAAGAAGCTCGGGATTGTCTAAACACCATCCATTGTGGATCATTGGTTTGATTGTTCTATTTTATCAATGAATCCATATCTATCTTCTATGTTATTTGTTATATTACAGCTCGTTATGAGCTAAACTCCTATTATCATCCTACTTGGATGAAACTTATGTAATTTGTGATGACTTAATGGTGTGATAAATATTGTGTTAATGTTATGGTGGTCTTGGGAAAACTTTCGATGGGTAGCACCTACATTTGAACGGGGGTTATAAGTTTATGGTTTGTAATTGTGATTGTCATACACGGTTGAAAAACGTATGATCAACTTTTATTCATAACAACTATGGCTAATTAACTAGAGATGGTTATTAGAAATCATAAGACCTTAACTTTCTGATCATTTACGGGTTCCCTTTTATTAGTCTGAGAAATCTACAGTAATTGTTATGGTTTTCTAAAATTAATGGTATGTTAGAATAGAATTTGATCAACTCTCTTCTTACATTAAGTTATGTTTTCAGAAATCGTATGTCAAAAAGGACACAAAAGATTTACCTACATCACTAGGGCCTTGACCTAAGCAGTAAATCTCAACCTGTGTTGGTCCTGGTCACTACGGAGCGGATAGACGAGAAATCGCGCCAGCTCATCTTTATAAACGTTAACACAATTACTTTATTCAATATCTTTAATCACACCACCACTTTATCACAATTACATAAGCGTAATCCAAGTTAGGATGATAGCCTTTATTCCCTGATTTTAAATCCAAAAGTTTCAACTTGTTTTACTTTATTTATTATTTTTATTGTTAGTTTAAAACCCTAAAGAAACCCTAATTTACATCAATGCAACTTATCATTCTCTTAAACAAAAATTGATAGTCAATTATAAGGATTGTTGAGTAGTCTTAGTGTGTCCACGGATTGACACTCGGTTCTTACCAACACTATATTACCTCACGATAGGTACACTTGCCTTTTGTGTGTGTAGTTAGTATTAGTAATAACCATTTAAAACTGAATTTTTGCGAAAAACCCTTATCAAAATATATATACTTTCACATCGCATCAATGTCACATCATCGTCAATGCCCACTAACACCAACAAAAATTATAAAATAGATGAAAAGACTGAAACTTGATATGAAAAATTGTAAAATATAAAGAGTACAGGGCACCAACGCTATAAGTAAAAAATGATGAGGCTAAATTATTAAAAATATAAAAGTATTGAATTAAAAGAAAAGTTGTACATTTAGAAAATAAAGTGGTTATAACCATTAAAGAATATACAACCCATAATGCATACACTAGTTAATAATTATAATAATATATATATATATATATATATATATATATAAAACTAATATTAATATATATACATGCATATCTATATACATATATATATACAAACATATATATACACATATATACATACATATATACACATATATATATATTAAATATATATATATATATACATATATGTATGTATGTATGTATATGTAATTACTTTGGCACGAGGATAAAAAACAATCAACAAATTTCTATACGTATAAAGAAAACAAACAAAAATAAATATCTAATAAAATCTAACTCGTAAAATAGGTTGCAGGGAGGGTTGAAATGGAAACAAACACCTATTCTATATAATCGAGAGGTTGCTTGTAGCGAGACTCACACTTCAAGATCATAAAGAACAAAGACGACAACAATAAACATATGCAAACAACACTTGAGAATAATACAATAACACATAACATCACATCTATAACACAAAACATGTTCATAGCAGAAGTAGTGAAAGATAAAGGACAAAAAGAAATACACGATCACGTGTAAACAATGAGAAGTAGTGAAGGATAGCGGGGTCATCGTGACGCACCATTGGACAAAAGTGAAAAAGCGCCCATGCATTTGGCGATAAAAGAGGTTATGATTGATCTTGTAGAAAGACATGTTTATAAGAGCCTAAGAGGAGAGGATAGAGAAAAGGCACTCATGATGAGAAATAGAGAGAAGATCGATTTGTGAGAGGTCAACACAGACAGTGCCAACGTGGAGGTGCTTGTCCCACGATTATAAAACATTAATTATTAAATATTAGCACAAAAAAGCTACGGTTTCGTGTTTCACGACTCGGTTACGGTTCGAGTCCTCGACATTCCCCATTCACAAGCAAGCACACTCGAAACCAACTTACCTTATATACATGAACATAATTATTTCTTTTAAACTAGCTCATCCATAAAGGCACTCTTTATATATTTTAATGGCTTTTTATAATGACTCATATGTTTCGTAATACTTCACCCACAACACCAATGCACAACGACCCAACCGAAGACAACCATAATATATTACGCACACATAATACATTACACTCGCACATATAATACTTATTACATACCCACGTAATGTTCACATGTATACTATATATATATATTTATTATCGTACCATATACATACTTATATAATGTACTTAATACACATGCATAGTACTACATGCATCCACCTACAAAAATTCATATTCACAACTTGTTGCCCATGTATACGTATATCATGCATGGTGCACACATTCCATACACACATATATGTAGCATATATTACACACACACTTGTAAAAACTAATAATAGAAAATCATACACATACTGGCACATACAACACGGGTATCATGCATGCATCCATGCATAATTATCTCCAAGGAAACACCCACTTACAGGTATGACAGGATCTCAGCCTCTCGTGTTGATCAATTAGATTATGTTTGCAGCGGATTTAGCACATTAATTAGCAATTAAAGCAAGAACATAAAAGATATTGCAATTAAAGCATAAACATAGAGAGAGAAGAGTTCTGCGAAGCAATAAATGTTCTATTGGTCGCACGTTTCGGCATTTAAAACTGTATGGCTTGCCATCCTTATATAGGAGGCAAAAGCATGGTGGTGATGTCCTTTTCTGACATCACTGAATATTCAAATTACAGCTGTCAAAACATAAAACTACTGAAGATGTCAACAACTGACATCTCTTACAAAAGTTCCTAAGTGCTGACAAAAGTAAACTACTGAAATCCTATAATGACTGAAGAACAAACTCTTCAGTCGTTTATAACTACTGATACTATAACAACTGAAGAACATGCTCTTCAGTTGTTGTACAACTACTGAAATGAAATAAACTACTGAAAGGAAAACCACTACAACAACTGAAGAAGACTTCTTCAGTTGTTGTGACAAACTCTGAGTCTTCAGTACTTGGTCTTCAGACTTGGCTTCAGATGATATAACAACTGATGACTTCAGTAGATATCATCAGTTGTTGTCTTCAGTCTTTGTCTTCAGACTTTGTGCTTCAGTAGAAGGTCTTCAGTTCTTTAGTTCTTCAGCTTTTGGTTCTTCAGTACTTGTCTTCAGTACTTGAAGTCTTCAGTACTTGTAAGATCAGTACTTCAGA
This sequence comes from Flaveria linearis, assembly GCA_024085815.1. Taxonomy (NCBI): domain Eukaryota; kingdom Viridiplantae; phylum Streptophyta; class Magnoliopsida; order Asterales; family Asteraceae; genus Flaveria; species Flaveria linearis. The sequence goes on from JABSNV010001187.1 coordinate 140,593, forward strand.
CTTCAGTACTTGGTCTTCAGCACTTTGGAGTCTTCAGCTGATATTCTTCAGTTCTTTGATCTTCATACTTTGTTCTTCAGACTTTGTCATAACAGCAGAAGGCTGGAGCTAAGATGCTCTCGAGTTTGACATTCAAGCAAGAGAACACAATAGCTGATGAGAGTCTTCAGATGTTCTCGAGTCTGACATTCAAGCAAGAGAACATTGTGACTGATGGGAGTCTTCAGCAGTTGTAGCAGTGGCATGTGGGACTTAGAGGTTTTCCTGATCTTGGCTCATTGGTTCTTTTGGTCCAACAAACTCCCCCTGAACCAATGCAGCCAAACCTCTAATTATTGGATGTCCTACTTATTGATGGCATAAAGATTGGTCTATTTCCTTCTAGATCAGATTAGAAGTTGACCCAGATAAGCACTGGCCAGAGAGGTAGTCTCAAGTGTTTGTTTGGCTAAGTATGGATGGGAGCTCTGTCTAGGGGAATTGGACACAGAGCTGTTGCCCCATCCATGAGATCTACCTCCCTCGTACAAGCCGGTAGGATTCTCTATAGTAAGCCTGAAGAAAGATCATTGTTCTTCTTTGGACAGGTCTTCAGGCTCACCTTCGAATAGCCCCTCCCGACCGTACAGCTCTGAGAGGTACTTGACCTGTCTTCCATTTTTGAGCTCAAGTGTTGTGATTTGCCTATATGCAAACTCATCAGGGTGTTTACCCTCTAACAACAAAGTGAGCTCATTCCTATGAAAATTCTCATGCTTCTTATAGACCAGACCCTTCCTAACCACCCTATTATCTAGCATTGAAAAGGGTGATTGGCCGGCTCTATAAGCTTTCTCGAATTCATCTACTATTTCCCAGGGTGTTATTACAATAGCCACAGAGATCTCTTCATCTACGATTCTCTTTAGTTGGCTTTTGTATCTCACAGGCATGTCCTTCTTGACTATCCTGTGAGCCACCCTTAGGTCAGGCCAAGTTCTCACCCTCTCCCTTTCATATTGAAAGGTTTGTCTGAGGGTGAATAACCTCAGAGCTTCTCTCTGCATATTTATTATAGAGGTGGTAGCAGTATAACATTTGTCAATGCTTTTCAGCATTTCCTCATCATGTCTTTTCTGCTGCTCCTCCTCTTCTAACTTAACCTTCACAGTGTCCTGCTGTGAGGTGGGATTGATGGTTGTGGTTTGGCTTTGGGTAGAGGTATAACTGCTGAGAGTGGCAGGCTATCCTCCTCATCATCCTCTTCTTCATCTTGCAGCCTCAGCACCCTTCTCTTCTTCTTCAAGGGTGGATCATTGGCTGCGGGTTTTGGTGGTAAAGGAGTTGGTTTTGTGGTTGTGGTTGGGTTGTTGGTGTGGGAGTGTTGGCAGGCACTGCTAGCAGCCTAGAGATAAGGGCTGGTTTGGTTAGCTTGACTAGCAGTGTCCTGTTCCCAGCACCGGCTTCAGATAAGGCCTCTGCGACCAGTCCCTTTGTAAAATCACCAGCCGAACAAATCTTGGTGGTTATTGCCAAGAGTTTGTCCCTGGTCCATGCCTTAACATCAAGGACTGGTCTGCCCAGGTACTTCGAAGTGAACCTACTCATAGCCTCAAGTTTTTGTCTTTCCTCTTGGCTATGAGTAGTCCATCGGTACTCAATCTCTCTCCTCTCCATATTCCTGATCTCTTGATCTAGCAAGGCAGTATCCTTGTCAAAGCCTTGCCTGAACAGCTGTTCAATGACTTTGTTCATTGAACGGTTATGTTCAGCATCAGCCTCCTTGACAAGGGCTGCTAGATCAGGATCAGCCACCTTCTTTCCCTCTCCCTTATTCTTATCAGTGATACTGAAATCCTTTTGGATTTCAGCCACTTCTATATGCTCTACCTCCCTCACTTTCCTCTTCCCCTTCTCCCTCACCCTACTACTCTCCTCAGCCAACTCCCTCTCTACACCACCTCTTTCTCTGCCTTTCTCCTCCTCTCCCTCTTCCTCTTGTCTTGCACTGATGTCTCCCCCTTCTCCCCTTTTTGGTTGCATTGGTTGGGGTTTGACTATCAGCAAGAGCCTTAGTTATGGCAACCTCCACATGGGTTGTATATATGTGGGAAGCCTCTCATCAAGGGTTTGAATAACTATATCTTTAAGGATTGGTGTGATGAGAGGCAGGGATTTCTGGAGGATAGCATCCAGCTGCTCAGGGGGGTTCTGTCCCTGAGAGCTAGTGCCAGAAGCAGGGGCTGGTGGCTGAGTTTGTGGGAGTGGCTCAGTGTCTGTGAGACCTTCAGGTGAAGGTGCCATCTGTGGGGTAGTGGTGGCAGATGGACTTCTATCCTGAGTCATCTGAGCAAGCAGCTCTTTGAGTCTGCTTATCTCATCCTCAAGGATAGTGTTTTGAGCAACTACATCGTAGAAGAAGCTCAGGTCATCATCACATGTGAGCTGAATCACCTGACCTCCTGACATTGTCAGGATGAACATGTCCTGAGTGTGGCTCAGTAATGACATGTGCCCCTTGTTCTTGGTACTGGGGACTTCTGGCCTCCGGATTGGATCCATCATCGCCATTGCCTCTGATGAGGTCTTAGAGATGTTACCAGCTTCACCCTGCTCAGATGTTGATGCAGGGGAAGTGGCAGCCTCACCAGATTGTTCTCTCTCCCTAGCCACACTGGGAGAGTGAACTGATTCTCTGTGCTGTGGGCTCTGATCAGCACTTGTGCCCCCCCCCCTCTCGGTTGGAGTCTCCCCAGTGGTAATAGGTTTCTGGGGAGAGGGTGGAGTGCTCAGATCAGTCAGCACTTTGGCTATAACCAATGTTGGGCTTAGTGGGGCGGTCTCCTCTGTATGTGGGCTAGAAGCAGTATGCACATGGGGAGGACTGTGCTCTTCAATGGCAGCCTCCTCAAGTGAGGAAGACCCCAGTAATGTGGTTGCCCCAAAATTGGTTGCATCAGGCTCCTGTTGAGAGGAAGCCTGTGCGGTTGTGGTGGGTGGAGTCGTGGTACCTGCTGGGAGAATCGAACCAGCAGGCACATCCTGCCTTTGTGTGGCAGGGGCATCCTCAGGGGACTCATCTCCCTGAGTAGCCTTGGTGGGCTTCTTTTTGGCTTTTGGCTTGGTGGGGACTTTGGATTTGGAGGTGGAGGCTGTGGGTTCCAGCTGCGTGGGTTTTCGCAGCCGGCCAGCCTGTTTGAGTGTGGGGTCAGTGTTGTGCCTGGAGTATACCTCAGCTTGAACAGCCATGGCAGGGACCCCAGTGCCAACTAGTCCCTCAGCCTGAAGCTGGTATTCGATCATGGCCATTATGAACCGTGGATATAAGTTCCAACGGTTAGAAAAGGTTTTGTGGCCATGTCCTTGAGTTCCAAAATAAAAGATCAGTAAAATTTAAAGGTTGTTTCTCAAGGATAGAATACAATACCTGCTGCCACCTTGTGGACATCTGGTCCCACGAAGAGGTCTTGGGAGCCAGACATACATTCACCATGTGGAAGATCATCGTTGAGGATCAGGAAAGTGTTTCTTCAACAAGTGGAGGCGGAGAGGTTACCCTGATAGTCATGAGATGTGAAGGAAAGATCAAGGGTACCTTTGGGGTAGGAAGTTGGGTGAGTGGCATCATCCAGCTCTAGGGTTTGGCGTAGAGCAGCTGGAGTGATAACCACGGTTTGCCGTTGACGGAGGACCGGAGGGAGACCTCGGCATTCTGCTCTCCGGTTTGGACGGTGACATTGGTCCAAAACTCCGTCAAGGAGTCGGTGTATAGTGTGGGGTTCAAGAGAAAGCCGTTTTGTATGGTGAGTCATGCATAGGTCGACGGCTTGGTGAAATTTGGGCCATAATGGCGATTTTGTAAGGTGGGCGACACAGTTGTGTCGAGGTTTCAGTTGCATGTTCGCCATTAATGGTGTATGGGAATTTCAGAGGTTTGTAAGGATTAGGTCAAGTGAGAGTAAATGCTCTGAAGGTGGGGTTTTATAGGGTAGGGCAAAGGTTGAAAGAAAACTACTGAAGGTTTTGGTGTTAGTTATCATTGTTGTAACAGCTGATGACGTGGTTTTAACCTTCAGTGGTTGTAACATCTGAGGACTTGGTGTTAGCCTTCAGTAGTTGAAACTACTGAGACCTTGGTTTTGCCCTTCAGATGTTGTGAACGTCTGAAGAGTTACTGTCAGTCTTCAGTAGTTATGAACTACTGATGACCTAGTATTCTTCTTCAGACGTTGTAACAACTGAAGACTTGGTGTTAGCCTTCAGTAGTTGTGAACTACTGAGATCAGTAGTTGTGAACTACTGAAGACATGGTATTGCTTCAGTTGTTGTAAACAACTGAGGACTTGGTGTTAGCCTTCAGTAGTTGTGAACTACTGATGTCAGTAGTTGTGAACTACTGAAGACGGTTTTGTCCTTCAGTTGTTTGTGTATGAAACATCAGCTGTTGTTATCAGCTGATGAGAAATTACTCATCAGCTGTTTCCGTCAAATCAGTTGTTTCATACTAGCCTCTACATTTACTCATCAGCTCTTTGGCTGACTTTCAGATGTTTCATACCCTTCAGCTCTTGGGAATATGCCTTCAGCTCTGTGATCAGATGTTCACAAGTGCTGATGAAATTCTTCAGAGCTGGTGAACAAATTGTCTTCAGTATTTGTGTAAGATTACACATCAGTACTTGTGAGCAAAATTTGTTCTTCAGTACTTATTTATTGAAAATCATACATCAGTAGTTGTAATCCACTTCACTACATCAGTTGTTTTTCAATAAATAATGTACATCAGTACTTTGAGTCATTTAGTCTTCAGTAGTTGTGAAAGAGCTGAAGACTAAATTACTCATCAGTACTTATATTTGACCTTTGCTCTTCAGTAGTTGTGACTAAGAGTACCAGCATAGGTCAAATCATTCAAGCTGCAGCATACCAAGCCTTAGTACCAAATTTTGGAATGTGGCACTATCTAAAGGCTTAGTAAAAATGTCTGCAAGCTCATCAGCACTAGGCACAAACTTAGGATCAATCAGACCTTTCTCATAGCAATCCCTGATAAAATGATGTCTGATCTCAATATGCTTGGTCCTAGAGTGCTGGACTGGATTCTTAACAATACAAAGAGCTGAAGCACTATCCATTAATAATGGAGTCTTAGTCTCAGTAATGCCATAATCCAGAAGTTGGTTCTGAAGCCAGAGTATTTGAGAGGTACAACTTGCAGCAGCAATATACTCAGCTTCAGCAGTGGATGTAGCAATTGATGTTTGTTTCTTACTCTGCCAAGAAACTAAACAATTGCCTAGGAATTGGCAACCACCAGAAGTGGATTTTCTGGTGACTTTGCATCCTGCATAGTCACTATCAGAGAAAGCAACTAATTTGCATGAATGCCCAGCTGAATACCAAAGTCCTAGTGATTGGGTACCTTGCAGATATCTAAAGATCCTTTTGACTGCAATCAAATGGGATTCTTTAGGTGCAGCCTGAAATCTAGCACAAGCACATGTTGAAAACATGATGTCTGGTCTAGAAGCTGTAAGGTACATCAAGGACCCAATCATACATCTGTAAAGGGTTTCATCAACGCTTTACCTTTCTGATCACATCTAGTTGTGTGATGCTGCTCATGGGAGTAGAACAGGGCTTACAGGATTGTAAATCAAACTTATTCAACAACTCTTTGGTATACTTGGACTGATGGATGAAGATTCCATCATCCAGTTGTTTGATTTGCAAGCCCAGAAAGTACTGTAATTCTCCCAGCACACTCATTTCAAATCTCAGCTTCATAAGCTTTGTAAATCATCACACAACTTTGGATCAGAGGATGCAAAGATGATATCATCAACATAAATCTGAACAAGGAGCTTATGTTGTCCCACAGTCTTGATGAATAAGGTTTTCAATGGTGCCTCTAGTGAACTTATTCTCTAGAAGAAAGGTTGAGAGTGTCTCATACCAGGCTCTAGGTGCTTGCTTCAGCCCATAAAGAGCCTTATCAAGCTTGTACACCCAATCAGGATGTTTATTGTCCTCAAAGCCTGGTGGTTGACACACATAAACCTCTTCTTTGATTTTTCCATATAGGAAGGCACTTTTGACATCCATTTGATAAACCTTAAGACTGTGAAAGGCAGCATAAGCTAAGAACAGTCTGATTGCTTCCAGTCTTGCCACAGGGCAACAGGTCAAATCATAATCGATGCCTCCTCCTGTGCAAACCCTTGAACAACCAGTCTGGCCTTGTTCTTGACAATTTGGCCCTTCTCATCTGTTTTGTTCCTGAATACCCACTTGGTGCCTATAGCACACTTACCTTTGGGTAATGGAACAAGCTCCCACACTTGCTGTTTCTTGAATTGAAGTAGCTCAAGCTGCATAGCTTCCACCCATCCATTGTCTCTTAAAGCAATATGATAGTTCTTTGGTTCTTGCTGACTGATGAAGAGAGCATAGAAGCAGAAGTTGGACAATTGATTCCTGGTTGAAACTCCAGCATGAATATCACCAATGATTTGTGAAGTGGGGTGATTCTTGAGCTCTTGATAAACTATGATATCTGTGCAAGTGTTTGTAGACCCCAGCAGCAACAGATGGTGATGGAGATTCCTGAAACCATGTAGAGGATGGCAGCTCAAATGAAGTAGAGCGCAGAAAATCTCATCAGCATTTGTAGTGGATGGAGCTGCTGAGGCTACAGGAGCATCAGGTTCAGTGGAATTAGGCAGGTTGTCACTAAACCTGAAGAGGTGAGTACTGACTTCATCATCTTCAGTACCACCAGGTGGAGATCTGTTGACAGGCTCAACAGATGGAGGTTGATAAGGAACATATTGCAGTATGTCCAGATCAAACAGCTCCACAGGTTTTGTGGAATCTTGTCCTTTGGAGATTCATTGAACTTAACATGCAAAGTTTCTTCAACCCCTTGGTTCTACAGTTGAAGACTCTGTATGCTTTGCAAGTTGATGAATAACCAACAAAGTACCCTGCATCCACCTTACTAGCAAACTTATGGAGTGGGTTGCTAGTGTTGAGAATGAAACAAGGACACCCAAAGGCTCTAAAGAATGAAATAAGAGGGGCCAAATGATGAAGAACTTCATAGGGAGTCTTCATCAACCTCTTATTTACTAAGCTCTATTCTGTACATAGCAAGCTGTATTGACAGCTTCAGCCAAAAGGTCAGTGGCAGCCCTGAGTCAGCCAACATTGACCTTGCTGCTTCAATGAGGGTCCTGTTCTTTCTCTCCACCACTCCATTTTGCTCAGGAGTTCTAGGAATGCTAAACTGCCTTCTAATTCCCTTGGACAGGTAGAAGTCATCAAGTGTGTGGTTTCTAAATTCTGTTCCATGTCACTCCTCACACACTTGACCTGTAGGGAATACTGCTTTTCTACTTGTAACACAAAGTTCATTATTGTCTTTGCTGCTTCATCCTTGGAGTGCAAGAAGAAAGTCCATACAAACCTGGAGTAATCATCCACAATTACCAGGCAGTATTTCTTCTTTGCCATGCTCATTACTCTGACAGGACCAAGAGATCCATGTGCAGAAGTTGTAAGCAGGCAGTGGACTTTGGTTCTTCTATTGAAGGGAATGAAACTTTGTGTTGTTTTCCTTTCAAGCAAGCAGTGCAGTCATCTTCACACTTGAACTCCTTCAGAGGCAATCCTCTTACTAAACCATGGCTTATAAGCTGATTCATGTTCTTGAAATTAACATGACCCAGCCTTCTATGCCATAGTGTAGACTCTTGAGGAGATGCCTTGGAGAATAGGCAAGGATGGCCTTTTAGATCCATCTTTTTGGAAAGATCTAAGGCATACACTCTTCCTGTCCTGTTGGCCTTCAGGAGAGTGTGTTCATCCAATGCCTTGTCAATCAAACTCAGAACTTTGGATGACAGAATCCTACAGTTCTGGCTTGTGAAAAGGGCAACATGGCCTTTGTCACACATTTGACTGACACTCAAGAGGTTGTACTTGAGATTCTCCACATGGTTAACATCATCAAACCTTATTTCCCTTGTTGAAACAAAGCCTTTTCCGACGATGTAACCCTTTGCATCATTGCCAAAAGAAACAAATCCCTTCTTTCCTTGAGAGTAGTCATTAAGAAGGGAGCTGCTTCCAGTCATATGCATGGATCCTCCACTGTCTACATACCAGATGCTTCTATGGCATGTTGAAGAACCCTGCAAACACAACCATGTGTTAGTTAGTCTTGGAGACCCAAACCTGCTTGGCTTTGGGTCTGTTCTCAGCTACAGGTGTAGCACTAACAGGTGTGTTGTGAGTGACAGCTTGAGGTGAAGAAGATGGTACAGAAGAGGAACCCTTTGGCTTGGACTTCCTTTTCTGTGGTTTCAACATAGGAGCATCTAAGTGGTTGACTCTTCCCACTAGTTGCTGAACCATCATCACCAATGTGTCTGATTTTGTGATAAGCCTTCAGCTCTTCAGACACATTGGAGTTTGCTGATGATGAGTTTCTATGTTGTACCATCTTTTTCTGAGCAACCTCAGCTGTTGCCTGAGTAATCCCTACCTTCTTTGATTTAACTTTGGGCCTAGGGATTTCAGGCTTGGATGTTGCCAGTACAAACTTGGTTTCAAACTCATTCTTCATTTTATTGATGCTCTCAGTAATTTGCTCCTTCTGTTTGAGTTTGGAACCCCTTTTGTACCAGCAATCATCAGTAAGATGATTGAACAAGCCACATATCTCACATGGCTTTTTCTTCATCTTATGCTGATCATCAGCTGAAGAGGATTTAACTGCTGAAGACTTGTTCTTCAGCTGTTTGTCATCAGTACTAGCAGTTTTCTTCCTAGTGCCTGCTTTCCTGGTATCCTCTTTAGCTGTCTTCAAACCTTTCCTACTGTTAGTTTTCTTCTCTTTAGTGCTAACAGTATTTGAGGTTTGAACTTCAGATGTTGTCACTTGCTCTCCAGTACCTTCAGTACTTCTAGTGACAACTCCTGAGTTGATCAGCCTTTTGGTCATGTGATAGTCTATCTCTGATGATGCTGATTCAGAGGATAGTAAGTCACATGATGAGAAGGATTGGTTATTGCTCTCCCCATCAGATTCAACTTCTGCTCTTGAAATGAAGTCTGTGGAGGAGCAGTGTGATTATAACCAATGCCAAACTTCACATTGGAAGCTGTTTGCTTGCTAAGAAGCATTTCAAAACCCTTGCAGATTGCACCCATCGATCACACTCAACTTGGTGGTTGCAAGAGTTTCCTTGAGGTCCTTTGTACTTCTCTAGAAGTACATCTTCCTAGCTTTACTATCTTTGATTTGGCAGTTGAGCTTGTAAATCTCATCATTTTTATCTTTTAGAACAACCTCAAAATCAGCTTTTCTTTTGGAAATAGTGTGCTCAAGCTCAAGATTTTTATCTATTAAAGCTACATTTGCTTCTCTAATAGAAGCAAATGCTGCTATGCATGACTCTGAACAAAGCTTGGCTTTTGCCTCAGTGGATACCTGAGATGAGGCATTGGATGATGACCCTTCAGCAGAATCAAGGGCCATCAGAGCAAGATTTCCAAAAGGTTGATCACCACCATGTTGACCAGCACCTTGGAGTAGTGGTTCCTGACCAGATAGCTCTTCTGGTAGACTACTCCAGTCAACAGCAGTTGGGTGAAAAAGCTTTGTTGTTGAGGTTGTGTGTGGTGATGAGATTGGGAAGAATGAGGCTCTGGAAGAGCATGAGGTGGTTGAGCCGGGGGTGCTTGAGGTTGACCAGGCTGAGGCATGTAGTAACAGGGGTAAGGATAAGGCATATGACCCTGTGGCACAAAATAAGCAGGTGGTGCTTGTGCTTGAGATGGATGGGGAGAACTGTAGGAAGGTTGCCCTTTGTGCTGTGAGCTATTGCTGGGAAAAGTCACAAAGGGTGCAGATGAGTTAGATCCAGATGATCTACACTCTCTTGCAAAGTGTCCAAGCCTTTGGCACTTGTGACACCTCAACTTGCTCTTGTCAAAACCAACTTTGGTTTTGCCAGAGAGTCCTGGGAATTTCCTACCAGTTCTTTTGTAGAACTTCTGAGAGCGGATATTTATCATTGCCATTTGGTTCAAAATATCCATCTCTTCCAGATCATCATCTGGAATGCCCTTCAAATCCTCCATCAGAAAACACAAGTTGTCACCACCACCTCCTGAACTACTAACACCAACAAAGCTTGTTCTGAGTTGGTAGAGAAATCAATATGCTCATCATAAGAACTTTCTGATGAAGCATATTCTGACTCATGACTTATCAAGGCAGCATTACCTTGGACAAAGTCATCAGCAAGTTTGCCAGAAGATGACAACTTCCTCTTTTGCTCTACCTCTCTCTCAAAAGTGAGTAGCTTCCCATGAAGTTGGGTGAGAGATAGAGTGTCAAGGTCAGCACTAGAGCGTAGGACAATGGTATATGTGTCCCATCTCTCAGGCAATGACCTGAGGAACCTGTTGTTCATCTGGCTTTTGGAGTACTCTTGTTTGACCATCTTCAGCTCAGAGATCAAACAAGAGAACCGCTCAAACTGCTGGGTCAGAGTCTCACCCTTCTATGATGAATGAAAGTCTCATATTGTTGGGCGAGGATTTCCCTATTGTTTGCTAAGACCGAATCAGTTCCTCCAAATTGTTCCTTTAGAGCAACCCATAGGTCATGAGCAGACTCATGATGCAAGAGCCCTGAATATATCTCGTTTGAATGGCCATGGCTAAAATTCCATGGGCTCTAGCATCAATTTCAAACAGCTTTAGATCTTCGTCCGAATACTGTTCAGGTTTCTTCGCAACCTGTTCATTAGATTCCGGGACGTTCACCATAGGCTTGTATGGCCCATGCACCACTGACTTCCAACAACCAGCACTGTTGACAGCCAAGTGGTGCAGCATACGTCTTTGCCATATGTTATACTCGTTCCTAACCAGCATCGGAGGCTTGGTTGCGGAACCAGTATTGTGAGGATCATTGGTTGGTGTTGTCATCTCAGGGTTTGGTCAAGAACAAGTTTAAACACGACAATCGTAACTCAAAACCACCAAAAGACCTCAAGATTTTGGCCGGAAACAGCAGAAACTCACTCTCTATGACTAACTCTTGCAAATTGCTAATTCGATCAAACTGAGATAAAAGAGCAGTTTCAAATGATCAATGGTAAGATCGATCAATGATTAACCTGCTCTGATACCATTTGACAGGATCTCAGCCTCTCGTGTTGATCAATTAGATTATGTTTGCAGCGGATTTAGCACATTAATTAGCAATTAAAGCAAGAACATAAAAGATATTGCAATTAAAGCATAAACATAGAGAGAGAAGAGTTCTGCGAAGCAATAAATGTTCTATTGGTCGCACGTTTCGGCATTTAAAACTGTATGGCTTGCCATCCTTATATAGGCGGCAAAAGCATGGTGGTGATGTCCTTTTTCTGACATCACTGAATATTCAAATTACAACTGTCAAAACATAAAACTACTGAAGATGTCAACAACTGACATCTTCTTACAAAAGTTCCTATGCTGACAAAAGTAAACTACTGAAATCCTACAACGACTGAAGAACAAACTCTTCAGTCGTTTATAACTACTGATACTATAACAACTGAAGAACATGCTCTTCAGTTGTTGTACAACTACTGAAATGAAATAAACTACTGAAAAGAAAAACCACTACAACAACTGAAGAAGACTTCTTCAGTTGTTGTGACAAACTCTGAGTCTTCAGTACTGGTCTTCAGACTTGGCTTCAGATGATATAACAACTGATGACTTCAGTAGATATCATCAGTTGTTGTCTTCAGTCTTTGTCTTCAGACTTTGTGCTTCAGTAGAAGGTCTTCAGTTCTTTAGTTCTTCAGCTTTTGATTCTTCAGTACTTGTCTTCAGTACTTGAAGTCTTCAGTACTTGTAAGATCAGTACTTCAGACTTCAGTACTTGGTCTTCAGTACTTTGGAGTCTTCAGCTGATATTCTTCAGTTCTTTGATCTTCATACTTTGTTCTTCAGACTTTGTCATAACAGCAGAAGGCTGGAGCTAAGATGCTCTCGAGTTTGACATTCAAGCAAGAGAACACAATAGCTGATGAGAGTCTTCAGATGTTCTCGAGTCTGACATTCAGCAAGAGAACATTGTGACTGATGGGAGTCTTCAGCAGTTGTAGCAGTGGCATGTGGGACTTAGGTTTTCCTGATCTTGGCTCTTGGTTCTTTTGGTCCA